>SGJC01000856.1:0-11861 GCA_009887335.1 Henneguya salminicola
ATACCAAACAAGTACCCCAAATTCTATAGCTTCCATTTTTTCATACTTTTCTTCCGAATAAAACTCGTTTCAGATATTTTGTATTTTTTTAAATATTATGTGATTTCTTACAAACAAAAACCCTCAACTATGACAGTCAATTTCAAAAAATCGATTATGAATGTTTTAACAGAACTTTTCCTAATTCCAGATTATCAAAAGGTACAACTTTCAATTTTATCGAACACTGCCGAGAACGATAAATGAAAATTCGTTAATTTATAGTCAATTTAAAAATAATCCTTAATTTATGAAAAATTAAAATTATTAATGTTCTTTTTCCCCCGATGAACTCCGTTCCATCCAAGTTATTTTCTTATTTTCAAAGGCCGAAACAATAGAGCTACATCTTAAATACTCTGAAAATAAGTAAATTTGTGTTCATTTAAAAGGATGAAAATATAATTTTCGCATTCAATCGTTGAAAAATTATCCGTAAATCTGTAATAAGATGACTATAATTAAAAAATGTTGCCCATAACTGAAATAATACTTTTCAACTGTTTGTTTGATTACCGCATATATATATCATTCAAATTTCGAGGAAGCTATTAATTCATGATTCCTAGAATAGACCCAAGATCGTCCAACTCTTGACTGGAAACGAAATGCCGCGACATAAAATAAAAAGATATTTACACGAACAAATTTCGTTTATAATTAGTTAATATATTCCCAATTACAAAATTTAACTCGGAACCATTTCCATTCGATTAATAGATAGCTAAGAAATACTCGTGTTTCTTGCCACAGTAGTCCCACTTATTTCGTATTGGCCATACCCTTAACTTCACATGAAAGAGTGTCACTAACTGCGATAGTGGGCCCATTTCTTTCTGATTATATCTTTATATTTTGATACAATTTATTGAAAGATCAGTTGCATGTGATATTTATGATGTTGAGGTATTTTATTAATCTGGTAGTTGTAAGAGCAAACAAATTAAAATATTAATAATCCCCTGTTTATAAAAAGTTACAAAGTCTGTATTTTGTCGAATGCTTTTATCAGCGATCCATTTACACCCAAATGATATTATTTAATTTTGATAGTTTTAAATTTATTGTTGAACGAAATTCTGTACAGAACACTTTTGCAAATTTTTTTATGAATCTACAAAGTGTTGTATAGTTATTAACTGTTGAAATTAACGTTCGAAAAAAATGATCAAAGTACTCTGCTGGCTAGTCAGTAAGAAAGATATTGTTTTGAGGTGTAAGTAAAATATTAAATATTTGTTGGAAAATATTAACAAATAGGTTAAAGTTTTCAAAGCTGAGAAATCGCCGAATGCGGTTTAAATAATCTCATTGAAATACATATTTAAAAACCGACTTTTTCAGCCATAGTATATTTTATTCTTAAGAGAAAAATGTTTTGTTCTGGGTCAATTCCTTTTTTACGCATGGGGAAAAAAACAAAGATAAAAATAGAGCCGCAGCTCATGTATTTTGCGGGAAATTAACTGTGGTAACTTTAATCGAAATATTATTATTTTATTTTGAAAATACTGATTTTCGTTATTATTTCTTTTTCAAATTATAGATACATCAAATTTTTTGAAAACGATATAAATATCATGCGCATAAGTTGTTTTAATGGATATATCGGAATATGAGATTAAACTTTACCAAAAAATACTAACTAGTGACTTGCAAAAAAAGATATTATTATTTTAAACATCGTCACATTTATTAAAAATTGCACCAATGTTTGATATCTCAGGAAGCGCCAATCTACGTCATAATATATTAAAACGTCATTACTATGATATTTTCAATCCCGTCACGCTTCCATATCGATTTGAGTTGTGTTGTTTTTTTTAATGTGCTTAATTTAATCTGGGATTTATTAAATAAATTCCGTAATCAAACAATAATATTACGTCATATCATAAATCAATTCCAACAAGTTATAAATATAATGGATACAATTAATTTTTTAGTTTTTTTCAGCAATATTTTGATTATATTTGGTACAAATGAGTTTCATCAACAGGATAGAAAACTTGTTCTTTCTCAGATGGTTAAAAATAGTTATTTTAACTTTAAAGGTTTTCAGACATGCAAATAGAACACCGTTATTCATATATCCAAATTCACCTTGCCAGAACAAATATTACATGGATGGTTTGGGGGCCATAACAAGGGTATATCTCATACGTTAACCTTTTTATAGGAGGGACTTAAATATGCGTATCTATTCGGCAAAGTTCTACGTGATCGATACAGGACAGCGGAGAACACCACTTTGCTTAGAGGGGATTATTATAAAGAGGTATGACACCGCAATCATCATAGATACATGCAAGGTCAACAGGTGTCGACCGGTGTATCCAAACGGTACAGACAATATTGTCAAGTATATACCAACCCGAGCATACCCGATATGTTTTTATAAAAAAAATAATATCATTAGAGATGGAACGAGCAGTTAAATTGGTATCCTTTTCCTATAAAAAGCGTTCCAGTCCACCAAGATGATGTATATCATATTTATTTACATAAGATTTTACGTTCTACAGATTCGGATTGTCCGAGACTGCACCAAATTATGAGATCTCGTTACAATGGTCCGAAGATTGCAGCATTTTTTCTTAAAAATTCGCAATTGATAAAAAAACTGACAGATTTAACTGGGATAAATATTACATCTCATAATCTGTGGGATATATATCAAACACTACAAATTGAAGTAGTCTATTGACTTACTACAACCTTAGTATTTGGATTCTCAAAACGAGAAACCTGTGTGTGGAAAAATTCCCACCTGGCTAACTCCAAATTTATTACTTACGATAGAAGAAATTACTTATGAATTTCTTAACATTCGTTATGACCCTGTTGCAGAAGAAAGTGAACAAAATATTACTAGATTACTCGGGGGTATTATGATTATGGTAATACGATAGGTCCATTGCTAACAATGTTGATTGAAAACATGAATATCGACTTTTTGGATTTCAATCGTCCAAAACTATACATGTATTCGGCTGTATATGTTTTTTTGTCATTTTTAGCATGACTCTACAATTTATTGCCTATTAGCATCTTTAGGTATTAAACGAGAAGCCTATATACAATTTTCGACTGCGCTTATTTTTGAACAATTTTTAAATTCTTCAAAGTTAATTGAAAATAATAAATATTTTAGTCAAATGGAACTAGAATTATATTTATATGATTCACCCTTTACCAAACCGAATTTCCTTAAACTTGAATTCCCTAAATGTTCATATCCCTGTGGTATCGAACAATTTGCTACGTATATCAATTTTTTAAACAATAGAAATTATAAAGATGATTGTTGTGTGGATCGAAAGTTGGAATGCTCAATCCCATTATCAGATTAAAATTATCGAATTATTTATATTTTTGCAGTTTCAAAATCAATGTTTTTTGATTTAAGATTGTCCATTTTAATAAAATAACATTATGGAAGTATAACAAGTTTTAATATCAGCTCATCTTTATTCCTCTTTTAATTTAATCAACTATTTTAGAACCCTTTTTCTCACATTATAATTCACATCCATTAACTAACAGCGGGTTAGTATACGGCCCATGGCCCTAATTTAGATTGGCAGATACTAGTTTTCTTTTTGTTTCAATTTATAATTGTAAAAGATATGTCTTGATGCCATTCAATATAAATGAAAGGGAGAGGCCGAGGGGGAACTTTCTTGTAAGTATCTATTGGGAATAATAATGAAATTGAGCACCCTAAAGGTTATAAAATAAAATTAGGTTGATTGGTATCCTTTCTAAAAAAAAAGGCCCATTAAGTACTTTCAAGTAGTTTAGATCACAAGGATCGAGTTGGCAAGTCAGAATCAAAAAAAAGTTAGAAAGAGACGAAAAAATTGATTGATACCTCAAAAGGAAAATGTATTAAAAGAGAAGGTTTGGTGTGAAATATATTTACAGGCACATCCCATTACCGATGATGTTTTGACATTTTTGCCAAGCTAACAATACTTATTTTGGTATAATTATGGCATTTAAGTGATCTTTAACATAATTGCAAGGAAGATAGTAGGCAAGAGGTCCATAACTCACCATTGAAATGGTTTCTCCCCGCAAAAAGCAAGATGGCAGATAAAGCTAAGATCAGGTCTCTGACGCTAATTTTTTTTCAATTTTAATGCCTCGCTTTATCATATCGGTGTCCATAAAGGCACATTATTTTCAAAAAACAGGTGCGGCATCTTTACTGAGCTTACTCTGCTACTACCAAGGACGAGGTATGGACATATCATTGAATCTTAAACCCCTCATATACAAACAGCTGTTTTGTAGATCAGTAACATTGGGTGTGATTCCACCACGAGACAACCAGGAACTATTAGTTCAATAAAGCAAAACTGTTACATCCCCCACAACACTCACAAATGAGAGGAATATGACCTCGCATGTTGGTATTAAGAATCCCACATGTGGTAACACCTACCAAATAACCCGTCAAGTAGTAAGTTTTAAGCATTTAAAAAAACTGAGGCAAGATTCTGTTTTTATTAAAGTCGATCCACGAATTCTATAAAATAGAGCAGTATATACGGTCGTTAATTCGACTAACATATAACTGGGCACGCGCGTTAACCTTATGATATGTTTTACTAGGATAATATGCAAGAGGCCGACTAATTTATTTCGAAAGTAGGCATGTTGCATGTTCATGCTGAAATTGTTATGCACCAACAAGAAGCCTCTGATTTCTAAAAAATGAATGCTGGTGATGTGTTTGCTAAGGCCAACCAAAGAAAGATGAGCTTTTCTTGGAGGAGCCCATAAGGTTTTACACATCCAGTCACGGATAAATAAAAAATTATATTCTTTCTAAATTTTTCAAAATAAAATCTTTGTCTTTTGGGAAAAGTTTGTGGGTGGAATATGTAATTTCTAAAAAGTTAAAGTTTATTCGATCATACTTGAATTTATATTTTCCTTAAATATGAATAACATTAGGCTTTCAATATCTATGGACAACTTTTTTAAGTTTTTAAAATTTACCAGCGATCGGCTCGTCGTTTTTTAGGAGCGCGCAAGCAAAATTATAGTAGAGATATCCCTTCAGTTAATACCAATTCAGAATAGAGCCTCTTTTTAACGTCTCAATTTTTTAATTCAGTGGGCATTATTTTTAGTATGTTTACATATTTACTTAACTATTTTGACAAATAAGAAATTATTAACTCTAGCTTAACTATTAAATCTTTCTAATTTTTTCTTCTTATTTTTAAATGTTGAAACAGCTTCAATTTTTTTTAAAATGAAAAATAATACAACTCTTAACTGTTAAGCTTTATTTGTTTGAAATTCGACTTAATAGAAATATATGCTTTCACATTTTCTAAAAACCGATTCGTTCTAATATCTAAATTGATTAAATAAAAATCTCATATCATATAAAAAAAATGTAACACAGTTAGTTGAATAAGGTACTAAAAGAGCAAGTAGACAAATCCCTCTAAAACAAAAAATATAGAGAATTAAACCTGGATACTATTTTTTTGTCTCGGACTGGATCTATTAAACCTTACTGGTCTCCTTCAAAGGGGCTTTAGAGTCTACCATGTTGACGCTAGGTAAGTTTCGTTGCAAATATTAACAGGAATACGGAGCCCCACCCATAAAACTCCATCTATAATCTCTTTCCTCTGAAAACGCCGTAACACAATGGTATTAGCTTGCGTAAATAAGGAACTTCAACATATAAATACCGTCTTTTCGAAATTTAATTTTTTTTATTAACGGATAAAAATAATATATTTTGGCAAAAAAATTACACGTAAAAATATTATTTTAGATTATAAACACAATAAGGGTATTTTTTGACGCTGTGGAATGAAACTCGATATTTCTCTTTATTAGTCTTTTTTTTTAGCAGGAACGAAGAGATGCGGCGTAAACATAAGACTACTTGTATGGTTTAATTCTGTTGATTATTTCTACTCTCTTTATAAAATAAAATGCTAAAAACTGCAACGTTTTTTTCGTTATGTGTTTTCTTTCCCTCTTTAGAATGAACAAAACCTTAATTATCTATTTTAAGAGAATTTTCCCGGTCTCACAGTATGCGAAGCTTATCGGCCAAATAGACACAACTGCCAAGACTTTCATGGTAGTTTGCAAGTCTAAATCCATATATTTCCTTTTGGCAGCCGTTCTTCTGTGTATTACCTTAAAGGTATTCCACCAAAGTATCTCCCTTGGTAGGTCTCCTCCTTAGTATTTTGATTGCTGCGATTCGTCTCCTTTGGAGTATATAGTAATATCCATTTAACAGTCAGCAGCACATGACTGCCAAAAACAACTCTTATGTTGCTGACTTGCCGACCATCCACGGTAATGATATTATCTGAATATCCTAACTATATTATGCAAATAAATATATACTCTTCATTTATTAAAAGATACGATAAAATCTGAACTTTCTTGTCATAATCTATTTTCTGTAAATGAATTCAATATTTCTCTCCCTTAAAATTATTTTTCAAGGAATCAACGTATTTTTTTCTTCCATAAATAGTTTCAGAAACAAAGATGCATTTTTGAAAATAATTTGCGTTAAAAAACTTAAATTTTCTTAAAAAAACAAATTTAATATGTACATTTTATTAAATGACAGATTGAAGGCACAAGAAAATGAGAGCTCTGATTAGATAGTTTAATGGCACAAGAGGTAAAGTCTTTCTAGTAACTTTAAAAAAGAATAATAATATTGCTTCAAAAAATACAGCTAAGGTTTTACATACAAACAAAGTATATGTTGGGAGGTAAAAAAATAAAAATTAAGCTCAACTTATATTTTTTTTGCCCTTGGATGGACGTGCAAAAAAACGTATTGATCCTTTGAAAGAGGGGCTTCACAATATCTTAGTTTGGATTACCCCATTGCCCAAAAATTTGTGTGGTGGCTTAACTCGATAAATATCCCATTCTACGTTTTAACTCAAGAGCGCCATGACTATTTGAGTTATCCATGCACTGTTATTTGCCACAAAAGTATAAACCGATTGAACATTAGTTTTTCAGCCAGCATGTCTCCCAGGTGATTTCTATTAGTTTTAAAATATCACTCGATTTTACAAAAAATACACGCGTCAAATATTACAAATTTTTTTTTACCAGAATTAACATTATATTTTATAAATGTAAGCATAAAAAAATAATAAAGGGAAGTGTAACCACAGCTCCCAAAATATCTCATAAAATAATAATAATTTTAATTTAAACAGGCAATATTATAATTTATGCTTTACGGCAATAACAATTCAATTTTTACATTTTCACGTGCAATTGTACGTTTTAGGAAATTTTAAAATAAACATGGAATAGTTCATTGCGCATGTGAGAAATCTCATTTTATAATTTATTTCGTTTATCTTCGGTGCAAATTTTTCATGCTTCTTTAAACTTGCTTGTGTGTTACAAAAATGTCTATTTCTGTGTCCAAACGAGCATATATAACTAGAGGGTAGCATATACTGTTTATTCTCATACATTTAATGCATAAATAAAATTTCAACAAATATCTATTTATTTTGAATTTTTTAATAATATTAACTGCTCTCTTATTATTAAAATTAATGTATTCTAAGACAGGATTTTTAGACGGTTATATTCGCGGACATGCGAAAATATCAGAAATTTATCGTAGGCCATCGGTTGACCAGCATCGCACTCAACCACAGAGTTTTAGATCCAAATTAGTCGTTTACGATTTTATATTGGTTAGGAATTTTTAAATTTCTTCTTTTATGTTTAAAATATTTATTGTTTGTTATTTTAAAATATATAAAAAATCCAATTTTGTATAAAAGTTAAGCCTCCAGCAACATTTCAACTCAGATAACATGGCTCATTAAATTATTTTAATTTTTTGTCAGAAGGGAGTGTCTGCTTAAGTCATCCATCCTTTAAATCATGTTTAAAATTCCTGAAATTGTGATATCTCGTCTGATGACCTACTTTATTTTGAGTATAAAATCTGCCCAAAAGAGTTAAAAAAAGGGATAATAACTGGAAAAATACATTCCCGCAAATTGATATTTTTTATAGAAAATGGGATTATTATGATTAAACCAAATATTGTCAACGACTATAATAATTACACTTTTCCAATTATTTTATGAAGAGTTCTCAAAAATTGCTGGAAAGGACAGCATTCACATGTGTACTGATTGTTGACAATATCATGAATGTATTTGCCTTTTCTTTATATCTTAGCTTCCCCCCAATTTCTACTGGCGGGCGATATAGGTTTTGTCATTTTAAAGGTTATAAAATAAGATTTTAACAACTTACAGACTTTAGTGTCACTTATGTTAATGTCAAGCTTTTACTTTTGAATTATTGCGATGATTCTAAAAGTGCAATCATCATTGACAAAATTAAGTAGTTTCTCATGTATAGATTCAATTAGAATTGCATCCTACCTCCACCTCTATTTTATTTTTTAAAACAACCAGGCTTCTTAAATTCAGTGTAACCTCCAAACTTTGTTCGAATTTTTTCTTAATGGTAAATTTTTAATTGCCCGATATTATACCCCAATAGTTTTCATTGTATATCTTGGGCAAGACCTTTATAAATTATGCTGAAAAAAAAGAGAGTAGTTAATTAAAGAAATATTGTCCCATATCCTTCATTTGGATGAAAAATTTGTCGATGTTCCCTTCTTTTATTCTTTTTTGACATTAAGTAACATGATTTATCAGAAATAAATCGGTTAACGATGTGAGGCGAGAAACAAGCTAGTGTTACCTTTTTAATCCGTCTAAATTGCGCAACCTCGTAAAACAATGGCGCAAAATTTAATAATATTTAATTTTTTATAACAGTTCATTGTTGGATCTTGACTTTTGTAAACTTTTACTGAGATTCAAAGCTATCGAGAATTATTAATGCGATTTTTAGTGAAAGTTCTTCCAAACAAAGGATTATTGTCGTCATTTTTGTCCCCTAGAATCACCGGAAACAAAATTTAGGCTTGTGTTAGTTTAATGCAAAGTGGGAATAAGAATTTGAAGAGATTAAAGGATCAACATAAAATTAGACAAACGAAAATTTTTTGTGTCACATAATATTTCCATTTGCATATCTTGGAACCAAGCCAGTTTAATAACACACATAAGGATAAGCATAAAAAATTAGTTAAAATAAAGCTTCTAGTTATATATCTTTTCTGATATAGAATCACAAACTTTCTTAAAAATTGGCTGTGATTGCTAAAGTTACTCTAATATTAAAAGATGAGATTTATTGCGATTCATTGGATTAAAAAAATTAAATTGAAATCTTAGACATAGATTCCGTAATTGACTCTCAAATATCATGCGAATGAACGTAAAGAAAAAAAAGGGACAAATTATTTATAATTTAATTTGAAAAAATAATGATTAAGATGTTTTTTTTGTAGTTTCCATATTACTTATTCTGGTTCGATCTCGAGGTTTGAAAAATTACCATTATCATATTTAATTGACTTATTATTGTTTCTTATTTGATGACATCTTTCGTATAATAATTCCAATTCATTGCGAATCGCAATTACAAATGCAGAAAGATTTGGAGGCGCATTTATAAAAAGTTTTCCAAATCTTCGGTTATAGCGCTCAAGGGCATTATTTCTTTATCGTATATTTCATAAATATTGCATAGTTTGGCCCCATAGCCTGCAATCCATGTTTTGACAAAATATTTCCAAAACTCTTCGAAAATAGTTGTCTGGATTAATTTTGGATTTAATAAATTCAATCGCTTCTTCAATTTCTTTTATTGGAGCAATTGTTATAACCTCGATATATTTTAACAAATTATAATTTTTTTTTCATTTGGCTTGAGTTTTTTTAGTTTTCTTTATAAGGCTTGTTTTAAATGGAAGTAACATCCCATCAATATGTTTCCTGAAAATTCCTATTTGCATGCATTTACTAAACCTTCTTCCAAGTCCAACGAGATCGGATAGGCTTCCAGGTGTATTTTGTCAGCACAATGAGCTCATGCAGGATTGTACAATGCATATATTTACTTTTCGAAGTCTGAAGGGAGTATGCGCAAGCACATAGAGTTGCGATCCTCGATCATAAATCATGACGATCAAGCACTTAATGAAGTGGGACGGCACTGTTCGGAACGTTGCATCGATTAACGTAGGGCTGTTGTATCGCAGAAGAGACAGGGACTCGTCAGTCGACCAGATGAGTGCTTGGTGCATTTCGCCATCCAAGTCCCCTTTCCAGTGGGGTCTAAACATGATATTTCCATCAGAACGGTTTTTCATTAGAGCAAGTGAGATTTTAGCCACAGGCGTGGACGCCCTTGATTTCAGTTTATCTTTTTTCAAGATTAACTTGCCAGGGCATTTTGTTCTCTTGAATGTAGAACGTCGATAATAAACCACATTTGGATGAATTTTATTCCTCGTGTACAAGAATCCGTTGTATGCCATTGTTTCCATTCTTGGTTGTTACGAATCAATAATAACTAATCTAGATGACAAGGCTCTAGTTAATATATTATGTCTATTAAGCATACGCTACATTGGTAATGTTGGATTCTTTAAAAAATTAAATTAATATCAGTTTGCCGCGTAAATTAGAAATCCGTCTATAATTATTTTTTAATGGAAATGGACCACTGGAATAATTCGTCACTTTTCGACTTTCGGCCCTTTAAAATGAGAACTGAATGCGCATGTCATTTCAAAAAGTCAGACTTAACATATTAAAAATTTTTAACTAAATTTAAGAAATCCATAATTATCATTATTTTACTCAGCCCAAACAGATTTATTTGTTATTCTTGGACATGGGCAGTTGAAAACATTATTTTTTTTTCAAAGATGATTTTCGCAGTGTTTTAAAAAACGCGAGCCAACTACAAGTTGCACATGACTATATGTGGTAGTATGGATGGGTATTTTCACCACATCTACCCCCTCTATGGAAACCAGACCATACAGGTACCGCAAGCTAGGATTGGATATTGTCAATATTCTTAAGTATATTTTATGCTTTCCCGAAGCTTTTGAGGGGTGAAAGGAATAAGCTTTATATTAATTTAATAAAAAAATGAAATTTTGATTTATTTTTACATTAAATAACACGGTTTGAATTTGTGAACGATATTTAAGCAGAATTTTTTTTTTAATGCGGCGAGCGGCCAAAGTAGGACAGCATTAAATAACAATTTTTTATAAAAAAAAAATTAAGCTTTTACTTTTTGAAAAAAAGAGTTTCATGTTTTTATGAGTTCGAAATTTTTTTATTTAATACAATTGACGTTTGTAATTTTGAATCTAAGAAAATTGAAAACTATAACTGACGGGTTTTAAAATGGATTTTTATCAGATAAAAATGCATTTAAATCGTTAAATTTATTCCTAAGAGTATTTATATTTAATGAAAAACAGGATATAATTTAATATACTTAACGCCAATATTCTCCATTACTTTCCTCGCGCCCGCGCAACCACCACCAGCTATACTGTAATCTAGCCCTACAATTTATGGACCATCCTCAACAAAGATATCAAAGCGATTCTTACCATTCAGTTCGGTTCGGTTAGCAGACATTTTTTAATGAAATCAAATATTTTCACTGCAGAAAAAATAAAATTCGTTAAGTCTAACTAAAAATTTGGTTGATCTTTAGAATAATAAACCACCCGCTCGTCGGTGCCGCTAAAGAATATTTCAAATGATATTTTTTAATTTTTTAAACATGTAACATATCATTAAATGAATAATAAATTGCAGATAAGTAATTTAAATAATTTTATTACTCATTGAAGCATGAATATTGGTAAAAAGAAAAAT
>SGJC01000857.1:0-12055 GCA_009887335.1 Henneguya salminicola
TGCGCGTTATCTATTAGGTGCGCGTTATTTACCTTAAAATACGGTAATTATTAATACGTAAAATAATAATTGAAAAATTTTTGTTTTAACAGTTAATAATCATGTTAAAATATGAAAATTTTACAACTTTTAATAAGGTGATATAATTTTCGTGCACATTTATTTAGCCTTTGATGTTCGTAATAAAAAAACTGTAGAAAGAGGTAATTCTGCGCTAATTTTTATTTTTGACGTCTTGCAATTTATATTTGACTGTTGTATGTGCACATTTATTATATACTTATTTGCCGACGAAGATATTTATTAGTAAAAATTGTTATTTCTATACATTTTCAAATTACAATCAGATGCAACTTTGTTATCTTTTATTTTGCTGTACGTAACAATATAGTAACCCTTTCCTTGTAACATTCCCTAATAAATCTCTCATTTCCTTCAAATCGTTACATAATTTACAAATAATCCCTTTTGAAAATTTAAATATTTTAGATCCTGCGCTTCTCTTCCCAAATTTTGTTCGTTGCAGCATATAGCGGATAATAAGACTATAATTTATTTGAAATTTTAATTTCGTATAAGATATTAAGCGAAATGTAAAAATCGGGAATTTGAATCTTTGGTTAACAATTATTTTGAAATAAGTAACTTCCTTTTAAAATGTTGTTTATTTAATTATAAAACTTCATAGATTTTTTTCCAGCAGATAACCTTATATTATAAGATGTTGTCTGTCAAATAAAAATTTAAAAATTTTATATACAAGGTTGTTTTATTTAAATTTTATTATGCGCCCTCCAGAAAAACACATTATAAATAATAAAAAAGAATGAAATCTATGAAGGGAAGAGGGGGGAAATTCTACGTTATTCATATTTTTATTGCATTAGCATATCTACTTTATTGGTATGTTTTTGTAGGGGTTGAAGTCATGATATCAAAGTTTGAAAATGAAGAAAAACATATTGCCTTTAAAATGATTTTATTATAAGTTAATTTTATAGGTAGAATATGCACGAATGGAAATAGGTAATTACACTGACTAAAAATCTTAATATGTTGCATCAACAATATATTAAACAGCATGCATAAAAAAATCTGGAAGAGGGCACATAAGAGCGACGGATAATAAGATGGGATTTGACAGAAAACTAGTAAAAATCTAACGACATGATAAATTTTCCATTCAAACTAGAATAAAAAGTTTTTAAGAATAATATTAAATAGAGTAACTGGTGATGTCCAACTCGAATGGTCGTTTAGGATGACGTTCACTAGTTGAGGCTACGACGAAGGTCAAGAGTTCGAATCTGAGTTAGGCCATTTGTTAATAAAAATTCTCGATCTTAAATTCTAACTATGTGTTCTTTAATGCATAAACTGGTAGAAAGGATGCTCCTTATGAATCAAATCGTTGAGGTATTGAACAGTTATTTTTTAATGCATGCTAATCAGCGGGTTTTTTCATAGGAGTTTATAAATGTATTTTTGTTGGTAATAGAAAATATAAGTATAGTCATATTGCAAACCTAATTCTTTTAGGAAGTGGTGTATTACCGAATGGAGGCCTCTCAAGAAGCAGTCATACTAAATTTGTGATTTATGAAAAAAATCTGTTCTGGTTATAATCACCACGGAAAATGTAACATAAATTAATCTTATAATACTTAGAACATATGAGATTAGTTTGTAAAATATACGTACAAATGCATAATTTGTCATTCCAAAAAAATCTTTGGTAGAAATAGAAAGTAGAGGATAGAAATATCCTTTACAAACCTTTGACACAATGCAAAAGGATAAAAAAATATCTCCCTCCTGCACATAAACAGGTTAGCATTGATAGTGTATGCCCAGAAGATGAAGCTATTGAGCTTTATTAATAACAATAAAATATAAGCAAAATAAAACAAAAAAGACAAAAATAATGCTTAAAAACGATTGATTTCGCTGTTTTGGTGAAAAATGCTTCTTATTCTGTGAATTGGAATCAATTTAGAGGGATCGGGTATAATAGGTAGGCTTGCTTTTTCGAAACCATCAGGATTATTATATCCATTGAAATTAGCATGATAATTAATTTGATCGTTTCTAGCACCATATATATTTTGAGGAAAGGAAGGATTCGTTTTAAAATTATTTCTTAAAAACGTGAATATTATTTAAATACTGAACACTGTGTGGTGAAAAGAGCCGAGTGTGTGGAACTGGAATAAATGGACTTTGAGGTATGCCTCGAAATTGTTGGGAGACAAATTGAGCTCTATTATAATGAATATTTTGAAGTGAAGGATTTAAGTAAGAAAAACGATTTTTAGCATGAAGGAGGTTGATTTCTTGTTTTTGATGTTTAATGATATTTTCTTTCTCATTTAGTAGACGATTTTTAAAATTAATAATAGATGAATCTCCTAAAATATTTCACAAATTATTTACTTAAAGAAATGCCTGAACTGTTAATAGGTTTCTGTATTTCATTATTATTCGCTAAATCTCGCTGCATCCCTCTTAGAGTTAATCTAATGTAAATCATACGGTCGCTTATTGAAATCAGCAGTTGTGTTCGAAATATTTTCTTTGCAATGAATGTCTCGTACGTGATGTTCTAGACGAGAATATGACGGGAAGTGACTAAAATGAGAATGAACCATTTACAGATAAGCGCTTTCACCCATTATACAACCTCGCCATTTACATAAAAAAAGTCTTGGGTCAATTTCTAGGTATAAATAATCCATATTCAAACCCTGCATGACTTTTTTCCCGTGACAAACATAGAAATGTTCAAATAAAAGTTTAAAATTTGATGTGAAAAAATTACAATCCTCCCAAAAGCACCTCATCTAATGGATCACGATCTAGTATTAATTTACCTTTTTTGGTGTAGAGCTATAGTTAGGATATGCATTATCCTACAATAAATAAAATTTGAAAAAACGAGTTCCGAGGAGGATAATACAGATGTATTCTCTATTTTGGTTTTATCTCTACTTAATTTAGCAATTTCACGTTTAAGAGCTTCTCCAAAATACTGAGATATTTTATATATAAATATAAATACTTTGACAAATTTTGGAAGGGGGGCGTCGAAAAATATTATTTCATCAGGAAAAGTATTAATATTTTTAGACAGAACCTCAATTGTTTCCAGAATATTTTCGGATATTTTTTTACAACATACATATACATTTTCCTCTGTGTATTGAGTAGGTCGAACTAAAATAAGGCTGCAATATTACGTTTAATGTATTGTGATTCTGTAAGCACACAGACCACACAATCAATTTGTTCTAACGATATGGGAATTATTGTATCTGTTTGAACAATTTCTTTCATGTAACAAAGAGTTGTGGAAAAAATATCCATTTCATCGATGGGAACATATTCTTTGCAAGATAAAGAGTATGAATATTTTATTGGATCCTGTTTAATAAATTCAATTATTTGATAAATCAAATGATTATTAGAGTCTTTTATTTTAAGGAAATCCCCTTTTCTCAAAAACCTATTTTCTTTAACAATCTGAACTATATCACCTAAACCATCAGTTGCTGAAGCAAAATTAGACTTCTATAAAATCACACTGTACGAAATAAATACAAAGAATGCATGAAGGAACATATTCTTAATAAAATTTACAGGTTTAATTTGACGGTAATTTGAAAGATTGATTATCATTCTATCAATTTTGATGGGTTCTTCTCTTTGTGTAAAACGGGAAGCAATAGAAGCCGGATGAAAATAAATATGACATAAAGTATTTTGTTCATAATTGACGATTGTATGCGAAAAATATATATTTTCTACGTCTTGGGAAATGTGATAATTTTTAAATAAATATGTATGATAAATATTAACTTTTTTTATAATTTTTTTGACTTTATGACATTGAAGTTGGTTTGAAAATATTAGCTCATTCTTAGCAAATTTTCGATTATAAGAGAGTTTAACGTCTTTCGGATTGATCATTAAATTTCCGATAAATGCCTGATTTTAGATTATATTTTTCTTATTACTTTTTTGCCAGATTTTAAACAAAATAATCTTCGTATCAAGAATATTTTGGTAACTTTGTCACATCTACTGTTGTATTTCATAATAATTACACTAACAATTTAACAAAATCTCCTCGGTTGTACCGCATTTCTATAAATAATACTGATGACACAAACGATATAGTATGAGAAGAAAATTTCTAGGATTAAAAAGAACGAAGAAACTTCTCCAGTTTCATTAACAGATGCGTCCATGTCAGAATTCGTAATAGGTTTAAGAGCAAACCCATTATAAACAGATAGTTTATTCTCATTCTTGAGGCAAGAATTATTATGAGAATTGCCTAATTCGAAATCTAACGACCAGTCGTGAGTAAATTGACAGGTATATGATTCTTTTTGTATGTATTTATAACGCAGTTTCATGAATTCCTGATATAATTTATATGAATGAAGATAAGGTTCAGATAATTTAGTAAAATTATTTCTTGCTACTTTGCACAGAGAGAGAAAATCGTGTGTAAAACACTCAACTCGTGTGTATAAATTCTATAAATATAGAAATTTATATAAACTTGTTTTATTGCCGTCTTAATAGAATAAAGATTGAGAGAACGCGTATAAACATTCCCATTTAGTGATAACTCGAAGGAAAAATTAACATGCGATAAGCAGTCAATACAATGAACATCAAATTCATCCTACCATGAAGTTGAATACAAACACACTTTAATTGAATTAAGATTTTCGAAGATGGAAGTTATTATTTGATTAGGTGTAATAATAAAATTCAACTTTGGATTTGAACATAAAAGCTTATATGATTCGTTGACGGACGAGAGTAATAGTAGGTTACTCTTTGGGTTAAACGTCTAAATTACTCTATATAACTTTTTATTTTGTCTAAAATCTTGTGTATTTGTTTGGAGGATAGAAATAATAGCATAATACACCTCATCAACGCTATGATATGTTAGTATATTATTCTCTATTTTTCGTATAGCCTGTTAATGTTAAGAAAAAGAACACACCTTTTGAGCTCCCGCTACTTTTATAAGTTTATTGTTGGTATTATCCTTTAGTTAATTAATAAAAATAATACAGAAGCTCGTAAAGTGTGGGAAATCAATTTATTGATTAAGTATAATGAAGAACCAACGGGGATGATAGTCTTATTGTTTTTTAGTTTCGCTTTTATAATTTCTTTTATCCGCAACCCAAATTGATCTGATATAAATTCTTCGATTTTAATAGTATCTTGATAAATTTGTGATAATGCATTGTTAAAAAATCGTGCGTTCGCAATAAGAAGCGCAATGTCTTGAATAAAGACGTTAATTGTTTTATACTGAACTTATTTTGTTCAAATTTACTTTTAATTGAGTGATATTATTGCCGATGGTAGTAAGATCGATAGGTTCGGGTATAATTTTATAATAATTTGGACATTCCTGCGAATTAATCAAAAAATTTAACTTCTTTACAAGGAATTGACATGAATTCCTTGGAAATTAAATGGTAGTCGAGTGGATCCTGAGAATGTATAAATGAAAAAACTTTAAGTCGTACTAATTTTTTAAAAACTCTGGTCACGTTTATCTCTTTTTTTACCATCCGAATGTCTTTTGTACTATTGTTCAGCTCTTGTTTGGGGTGAGGAATTGAAACAGTAGTCTGTATGGCTGATTTCAAAAATTTTGTTGTTAGCTGCATTTTTTTCATTCCTTCCAAAAATTGTATAAATTTTTCTGAAATCTAAATAATAACAGAATAGAAAACTGTATAAATAGTACAGTCTTTAGGATAATACGCCAATGCATTGTAAAACAATAATAATGTATCCGATATCAGTTGTTCCTTATCAGTATATATTTTCCTCTAAATTGATTAAGGGATAAATACGTGTATTTTGCTGCGGATTTGATAGAAACTGATAGGATTTTTAACACTATCATAATATTTAGTGTATTTCCTGATTAATTTATTGCTAAAAAACCTTCTGGAAGGTAAACGATAAAAAATTTTTAAGATCGATACTTCGAATGAATCGTTTTTAGAAGCAATAGTATTATATGCATGCAAAATGTCGTCATTTAGGGGGTTTGGAATTATGTATGATGTAGCAAAAATTAAAAATAATGTAAATACTTGGAATTTCGGATGGTTTCTTATTAATTTCATTCGATTTATTTAGTAGTGTTACATCGGGGGAAGTAACTCTTTCTTCATTATACGACGAGTTTCTATGAGTTCGTTTACTAAAATAGATAATTTTATTAAAACGTTGTTGTTAACATTTTCCCCGCCCTTATGTTCTCAATTTTAGCATTCAGGGAGCGTTTAACAATGGCAGAAGTCTTTGTGATTAAAATAGATTACTTTTAAAAAAGGGTTGGTTTGTTCAAGATCATCGTATTCTTTGACGGCGTGAAATATGTCCTGGGATAAATCTTCTAGATTCGAATATCGATTTCCCTATATATTTTCAAATGGTGATTATACTCTGATTGACTCAAGAATATTGATTAAAAAACTAGGAACATATTCTTTTAGAGCATTGTCAAATTTCTGCTGTTAGTTTTTATTAAATACAGGGTCGTGTTGTAATTTTTGATCAATTGATTCCAGTAATGTTATTTGCTGTCCGTCTCTAATATTGAGGACGGAAAGAAATAAGTCCATATAAGGATTGCTCAAATTTGACATCTCAGCTGATTTCTGAGATGAATTTTTATGACGGAAGTACTTTAAAAATAAATAAATTTTCGCAATTTTTTTTCCCGCACGCCGCAGTACTAAAACTGATCCTAATGTTCTCATCAATGTATCGTAGATTATAATTCAGACATTCAAAAATAATCTTAATATTTATAAAGGCAACATAATTCGACTTATTCGTTTATTTTACATTTTAAACGACGTAATCAATTTTCTTTACATTCAATATTTTTATATTTTATCGAAAAAAAAGGTTCCCTAGATTTTTTAAATTATTTTGGAATATTTGAATTGTGATTTTTTGTTGAATAAGGCAATAAAAATCAGTGTCAATTTGAGAAAACGAGACCATTATTTGATTTTTTAAATACAATATATTTTTTAGTCCTTTTTTTTAGGTCATGAAAAATTTGGTTTTTTATGATAATATTAATTCACCCAGGGCATACTATTTTATATACCAACAACATCCTTCAAGCTATGCTTTAAATTTTTACTTTTAAGATGTAGAATGAAATTGATCGCCAACAATTTTTGGGTCATTTGCACCTTAAATTAAGCTCCAACATCTCTAGATTCAAAAGAATTAAGATTACAAACTTATTTAAAATTCACGACAGAAAAAAAAGTAATTTTTACGCAGGACAAAATAAAAAATTCATAAAATAACTATAACTTCTCAGAAATTTACTTACTCGTCCACGAATATAAGTAAATTTTAAATTAATGTTTTTCGGTGTTATTCATTAAAGAAATGCAAGCAACATACACTCCCTTAGATTAACTTTTGTTTTCGAAAAATATGGGCATGTTTTTTTGTAAATTTAATATGTCGAAATATTAAAAAAATAAAATTTTTATGCATTGAATATTAAGAGGGTTTGCTTTGAACAATTTAAAGCTTAAATTTTATAAACTATTTTAGTTATTCTTTTAAAAATAACATCCTGATCATTTTTACAAAACAATTATTTATAATTTCTCTGAAAACGAGATAATACTACATTGAAAATATTTTCTCTACTTTACTTTTTGAGGATATGGATGAGTCGAGTAGGATACGTCCGAGTGTTTACTTTAGTAAAACGAAATATTTAAAAAAAATGTTTTATTTTGAAGCATTTTTTTATTTCAATTTATTAGGCACAGTCAGTGTAAATCTATCTAGTATATCAAAGGTTCGTGTCTGTAGATTTCATCCAGGGCATTTCTGAACAAATTAATTTTTAATTATTTACAAGATAAAAAAACGCGCAGCCAATATTCTGCATCGTCATTTGCGCAAATATTTTTTCCCTTTTAATGCAAACTGTTTCGAATATAATAACGTTCTTTATCCTGTTTTAAGATTTCAATTCTGCTAATTAACAACAAAATTTTTACAAATGTTTTTTTTTTATTATTTTTAACCTAATCCCATTTTTTTTCTTACATAAATTCTGATCATTTGAAAGGAGCAGTGTCTTAGACTCCAACTTAATAAGACACTACACAAACATACTGGAGCAGTTGTAAGACGCCCAAGTAGGTTTTTCGTATCGTGTATGGTTTAGTCGCCGTTCAAAATGAATCCTGTCCTAATGTGTATATGAAATATCAAAAGTTATTAAGGGATATTAGTTTGCCATTATTTTTTCCATTTCTCCCTAATAAAAATTTGATGGTTATTTTTCAGATTAGTTTCCGAATGTAGTGTCTCAATCGTTCGCCACAAATTCTTTACAGTTAAAGTAATTAAAATAATATATAAAATTATAAATGTTTGAGATCTTTACTTTTTGTTTATATTATCATTGTGAAATCGTCAAATTTCAAATCGAGCTAGTTTTAGTCAAGGCTTTAGTTGCTTTTAGGTTTTCTCATTAAATTTTACTTGCATTTTGTATTAGATTTTAATGGCTAAATTTTAGTAACTTTCAAAAATCAAATTTTAGATTACAAATCCCTTCTGGTTTTTGTGACATTGAGATGGGAACAATAATAAATTAATCTTTATATTTTATTTAAAGCCATTATTAATTAAATTACGTTAGGTTTATCATAATAAAGTTAAAAGTAAAACAGTTGCGATATTGCTAGGGAATGGAGGGAATTGAAGGGTTGAGTACTCGCGCGCGCGCGGGGGTGCATGCAGAACAAAAATTAATTCAATGTTGTTATGCATTTGTATAATTTTATATTGTAACGGGAAATTTCATGCATAATACAATCAATCTAAAATATGTTGAATCGGTTGATCTTTAGAATAATAACCCCCCGCTTTACGGCGCCGCTAAAAAAAATTAATGGCGATTAATTTTTATTTTTACCAAAATTTATACTTCAATGAGTAATAAAATTATTTAAGAAGTATAAAAAAGGATTTAAATTACTTATCTGCAATTTATTATTCACTTAATGATATGTAACATATTTAAAAAATAAAAAAATATCATTTGAAATATCTTTAGTGGCGCCGTCAAGCGAGGGGTTATTATTCTAAAGATGATCCGAATATAAAATCAAATGGGGCTTTTTAAAAATTCTGAGTATTCTATCAATTACAATATTAAATAATGTAAATTATGCTAGGAGGTTCTAGTTTCAAATTTTTTTACATTGTCAATGAGATCTTGATGATATGGAGTGGGAAAAATTAAGTCAGTATTATTAATTGCACGAAGTCTTTAATCAAAGGCCAGCTTTCTTGCTCTATCAATACCGTCCCTCTATTATGATTCTACGTTGCTATAACTATTAGTGTAAGACGATAGGCTTTTTCAACATCCCCAGAGATAGATCATTTACTTTTTATCATATGGTAAAGCTGAGGGCACTGCTAATAACAAAAAAGCAGGGAATTGTTTTAGATGTGAATATAATAAGAGCTGTTACTAAACAAGACATGAGATTGCCATTAAAGATTTTTCCATATTCTCATTGCCAATGTAATCAAAACAATCATCAAGGATTTGAAGCAACATTCCGATATATTTTCAGAAATTGAAAAAGGGATCTTGGTCAATACTATTAATACTCCGATGTATATGGGACCTAAGTGTGGGAAATGATTTTACTGGTTTACAAATAGGAGCAAAGGGGCTGGCAGTTTATTTAAATGTCTTTTCAAGATAATAATTCATCAAACTCATTGTTTGTGCCGACATTTACATAATTTCACATAGGTCGATAAGGGTATCGATTACCAGACACGAGATCTATGATCGTATACGTAAATATTGAAATAGGAATTAGGCCATTGAGTTGGGCCAATCAGAGATTTAGCGTAAGAAATAATTTGATTCACAGGTAAAATTGAATTTATTGCCTCGTATAATATATCAACAGACGAAAATTTTCGTCGCTTGTCGGTAAAATCAACAATATCATCGTGGGCCAAATTGGCTTAACGTATCATCTCTGAAAATTTTGAAATCAATATTTGAGCTGTTTTTCATTCTCCAATTGTATATAGGGTCATAATACTGCGATTCTTGCATTGGATTAACTAAATACGAAACCCTTATAACAATTGATGACTTAGTATATTTACCACCCTTTTAAAAATAATGCGCATTTTATCGGCTCATGATAGTCAATAAAATCCTAACTATATTTAGGGGATATAATAAAAAAATAACAGAGTCTCTGAAATTGGCAGGCTCATTCTCTATTTTGAATGCATGTGTGTGTTTGGATTGAAAATATAATGGAGATTTGAATTTTCTACACATGGAAAATAATGTTATGAAAATAAGCCATGAAATCGAGTATCATCGATGAAAATCGGGACACCATTTTATTTTTGATAAGAATTATAAAATAAGCAATGATATGAAAAATATTTTATTCATAACTATCATCGAATTTAAAAAAAAATATTAAAATCTATTTTAAATTTTTTTGCAAGGATTTGTTTTGATGTTTATATCGAAAATATTTGTAAAAACAGGAGAATGGTAGAAATAAAAAACCTAAACGAAATATTTTATTAAAATTTCAACTCAGTTGATACGAGACAAGGTGTTAAGACAACAACAACAATAAAAGTCTATCCTCATATTACTTCGCAATCTTGGAATCATATCAACTACATCGCCATAGATTATTCTCGCGCATTGCTTGCTAATCAGGATAAGATAGAAACTATATTCAAGGATCATATTCACATGTGAACGCAAATTAAACATCAAAAATACATTTTCTCAATCTATTTGAAGATTCATAGTTTTGTGAAGTTTAAAGCATTTCTGTAAAATAAATACGAGGGGCGTACCTGATTAAATCTTAGCTTACGTTAAAATCAAAACAACAAAGTAAAAATAATTTTAAAACCTAAAAACTTGCCCTGGGTCTCAAACATGGCCTTTGCTTCAAATACGAATTTTAGTTTTTTGATTATTAATAGTTTTAAAGTAATTCAACACAAGAATTTTTAATATTTCTTGAGCGAATAATGAAGGTATCACTGCAATCTCCTGTGTAATATTTTTAAATTTTAAATAAATTATATCTGATTCTGGTATTCTTCGATTTCTCCCAACATTACTTGAACATTGTTTTTCATTTTGAAAATTTAATCTCAATCGAATTTATTAAATATGTTAAAACAATGATTCCGAAATTTAAAATTATATTCAGACGATATTCGTGTAATTGATTACTCACTGTATTGTCGTATATTATGCATGCAACCGCCGTTCTTTTATTTTTTTCATAAAAAGTAGAATAAATTATAGCTCTTTTCACAAAATATATTTCTCTTGACTGTAAAATTACATTTTGTTTCTAGAATATTTGATATTAAGGAACTGAACCTTCTCTAGCAGGAAATATATTTGTGTTGGCAATTTTGCCCATCCTTGATGGTACTTCCGTTCATTGGATATAAGGATTGAAGGACGATCCCTAACTGAAAACTATTCGTTTATAACCCATTGTATAACTTTTGTTAGACCATATGAACAATATGCTACATAGACTATTTTATCCAGCTTATTTACTCTCTGAGGTCGTTCCTAAATTCTGTAACACTTTACTGGAAAATTTAAGAGTTTATTTTTTCAAAAATAATTTACCCTCGACCTCTTTTCAATTTTCAATGCGATTGTTTAAAAGTAATTGGTAATTCCGGAAATCGTTTATCAACGGTCGAGAGCCCCTACTTTTTTGGTAAGGCATTTTTTTTTTTTTTTTTTTGTACTCGGCCTGGATGTGTAAAACCTTACTGGTCTCTTTCGAGAGGGGCTTCACGGTCCCCCATTCTTCCCATGCAGACGCCAGGTAGGCACCACTGGTATGATTCAGCGGTAGTGTGGGGGTCTCTCCCACTAAACATCACACCCAACCTCTTCCCTCTAGGGACG
>SGJC01000858.1:0-11370 GCA_009887335.1 Henneguya salminicola
GATATAATTCAAGCGTACGAAGAAGTAATTTTTCAATAATTTTTTGAGCAAAATTATGACTTACTTAGTGCTTTAATAACCTACTTTGATGAGAACCGGATTGGAAAACTAATGATTGGAACTAGAAGGCGGCCACCAATGTTTGCTCATTCAATTTAGAATAACTACACAAGCGTAATTGAAGGAATAATTCTTACTAATAATTGCGTTGAAGGCTGGAACAACAAGTTTAATCATCTCGTTGGCTGTACTCATCCAAACATTTGGACACTTTTAAATAAAATTATGGATGAGCAAGGATTTAACGAATTCAAGATGGATAAAATTGAATCGGGAGTGGAATTGCCTAAACCTTAAAAAATTTTCGTCGAAAAGTATGAAAGAATCACAAGGATCTGTAGCACGTACGACAATCCAAATACAATGAATTTTCTGGGACAAATATCCTATAATATTACTTTTAATTAAAATTTATTTTATTAAAATATAAAAGCTAATTTCAAAAATTTTCATAAATTGTTACCTTTTATCTTGCAAGAACAAAAGTTAAAAATCGTCTATACTTATTAAATTTTAAATTATTTTAAGCTTAAAATAAATTATAAAATTATGGCGACAAAATGACGCGCAGCGCCTTTATAGAATTAAGTTAACATAACTCAATTATTGTAATAAACAACATATAATTGGACGTTAAACTGTTAAGTCAACATTCAATAACTATTCATAAATTATAATTTTAATGTGTCGTTTTAAAAAATAAATACAAATGAAATATTTTAACTTTGAGATATTGTATTTTGTAACTTTTGACTGTAATAAATAGCTAGTATTTTTTAAATTTTCATTGAAGAGTAAATATCCTTGCGATTCAACGCCCTAATGATATGGCGATGCTAGGTAAAAGGGAATTAAAAGTTGCCTAGGAAGTAAGAGCTTCACAACAACACTCCTCTTAGAAATGGTGCCTACATGGCAATCGGTGAGCACAGATTTGAGACTATTAATTCACTCTTGAATGAGACCAGCAAGGTTTCCCACACTTAGTCAGAGATGGAAAAAGAGTTGCCTGGGTAAACTAATCCGACTATCTTCATTTTAATGAAGTTGAAGCATGTATTTTATTACATTTTCATTGACAAATAGGTATATTTACGAGTCAATGCCCTAATGATATGTCGACTTAAGGAGGAAGAGATGGTTCCATAATACCACTATTGTTGGAAATAGAGCCTACCTGGTAGCTGACAGGGCACAGCTTGGAGACTATAAATTCACTCTCGAAAGGCCCCAGTTAGCTTTTACACATCCAGTCCGAGGTAGGAAAAAAGTTTTCCTTAGTAAACGAGTCTCACCATCTCAATTTTAAATATGTTGAAGCATGTATTTTATCCCATTTTTTTTAATTTAAATAATATCATAAACACGGAAGTAAATGAAGTAATTTTTTTAAGTAACTTTGGAAAATCATATCTCCTTAATACAGACCTAAAATAGCATAAGACTATATAGTTAGATCGAAAGTATTTTATAAGAAATGGGTCTCTATTTGCCCTAGTATAATTAATAAAGCCATACTGACTGACAAAGTTTGCAACACCAAATCGACGGTTGAATATGAGATAAGATGTTTGGGTATTTATTTTCGAATTAATTGGCAAACAAAATTTAAAAGCATTTTGACATTCTACAAGAAAAATACACAGCGAGATAATAGCAATCAACACTTCTGGCTTATTAGTTGAAGGGATCCATTGTTGACTGTTACCCCCTGAATTTTTTCAGCGGCCTGCCAATAAAATAATGGAACTAATTAGTAAATTAAGAGAAATTTTGAAGAAAAACTAATGTATATCATTTATTTAATTGAAAGACTGATACATGCCCTTTGTTTGGTGGAGGAATTTATATTTTTTAGAAGAACTGGTAGTGCACAATAAAAATCATCCTCGAAAAAGAATTTCTCTCCCAATGAAAAATTTTCTAGAAATTAAAATTATCGCATGTAATGGAACTAGCGTATTATTTCCTTAAAGAGTGGAAGCCGATGGCTTTTCAGATATTAATTGGGTATTCATCTGCAACCATAAGAACTTACCTAAAAAAACTTTCGCAAATTGGAAACCGATAGTTTAGACGTCGAAGACATTATCCTAGGTGGTTAAGATATTAGTATTGAAATCGATGAAGCCAAATTTGGCAAGGACAAATATTATCAATATCCCCTGGGAATGGGGTTGGGGTTTATATTGGGCTGGTTGAGGGGATGGAAAGAAACCCGATCAGAATACTACTTCTCCCCCAAGTTCTAGAACGAAACTTACTGGCTGTTTAAGTATCCTCCTGGCTCATATCAGACCAGGATCACAATTTATAACAAATTTTTTTAGCTATTCAAATTTTGACCAGTAATTGCAGCACGATCTCATCAATCTGTCAATAGAATTTTTCGATTTTTTATTCAGCGTTTTTGCAAAAACCCTAGAATGGATAAAATTGAATTCACTCGATTTAAAAAGACTTCTTTCTACGTCCAATAAGAAGTTCCAACAAATTTATATTCAATAGACGATCACTTGGCCGAATTCAAAAAGTAAAAAAAAAAATTTGAAAATTAAATGGAATTATTTATCTGCGCTTTTAGTAACGTAGAATATATTTAAAATTTTTAGGTTTAGACATGAAAAAAAGGCATTAATGTCGACATCGCGAATTGCGGTGGGAAATTATTCTAAACTTAAACCATTATGTGATTAAAAAAAATAAGAAAATTTTCAAAAATTATAATAAATAGCAAATATGATGAAAAATTTTCTGCCCATTTGGGCGTTTATAAACTTTACGCCCATATGTTACCAAAAAGCTTAAAACGTATAGCAATAACACTTTTTTAAAATATTAATTCAGTAAGCGAGCTTTGAAATTTTTTACATCACGCAATGCATCACTTCCATGTCTATATGGGTTTAGTGTAAACGCATTTCTGGGATATATAACCATCCCTAAAGACTGGAAATTTTAAAAATATTTTAAGGATTGACTTCAAGAGTTTGATCAGCATTTATGAATATTAAATAAAAAAAATTGTCCTTTTAAGTAATATAATAATGTGCATAATATTTATAAGTCCCCAGCGTTCTACAATTTAAAACTGCCATCTTATTTGACGATTCAAAAATTCCCACATTGATGCAGAAATGAGATATCCCATTGAAATATTTAAAAAATTAAAAATACAATGCAATAAAAAAATATTGATGATAGGATGTGGCGGCGACCTGAAATGATAGGTGAATAATAAAAATTAGTATTGGGAAAAAATAATAAATAATTGACAGCTTCGATTAGACTTTTTAATAAATTAGCAACAAAAAATAAAATAAAATTCGCGAAAAGATATCGGCAAACCAACAGTGGTGTATGAATATTTTAATAAAAAAATGAATATACTCATATTTTCTTAAAAATCTACTTTTCATTTTTTGTCCCCCATAGGTGGTTAGAGCCTCATTGGGGACTTTTAAGAGAAGCTTCGGGGTTGATGCACTGGTTTTAGTAAGCTTTCAGTACATGAAACAGTCAAGACTCTCAATGTTAGTATGAACGTGTCCCACACAACATATCTGCTAGTCTAATACCTATAGAACTGAACCCCTAGTTCTTGCTTTTTTAATTAATTTTTATAAAAAAGTACATCTTTTTTTATCTCAACGTCTCCCTGTGTGAGATTTATATTTTTTATACTACCTTATCGCCATTACTTCCAAAATAATCCTCTTTATATTGTTATCTATCAACTTTAAATTCATATTTTCCTATTCAGGCTTTTTTTGAACATTAGGTTTTTTGAAAATTCTCATTGATATATTCATTTCGATTCTTCGTCAAAAATTTGTTTGATTTACTTTCTCTCAAATGATGAATCTCGAATATTGAGAATATATCAATTGTTTTTGATTGCAAGCATAAAAAATATTTTATCCCTTCTTTCATATATGTTTAAAGCAATATTTTAAAACCATTTTGTGCCTCTCGTATTAGTTTTACATTTCCCAACCGCTTTCTCTTGAAATAGTACAGTTTGAAAATAAAAAAATTCACATTATATATTTAATTATAGCTCCATAATATTTTTTTTTAGTATTTACAGAATTGAACTGCTCGAGTAAGAGGAAGGGGCGTATCGCTTCATCGTTTTGTTCTAAAAATTTTGTGAAAAATATTGCTCTTCGCTGCTTTTGAAAGCCGATTTTTTTTTATTATTAACTCAGTTCTGTTAAAAGAGTGTCAGAATGCAAATTTTTATAATCAATAAAAAACCTGCTCAATTCTCTTTGTATATATGCACGATGTTACCGATAAAATACATGAGTGTAGGGCACACAAGACACAGAAAAAATACATTTTTTAAATAATTTATTTCTTAACGCATAATATATATGTATATGCTCATTTATTCTTATAACCGGTTTTTTTTGCAGACCACTTCAGAATTTGTATACCGCAAAAAATAAAACTGGACATATATTGTATATAGGCTTGGTTATATGTCTTCAAAAAATGCTGATGAGATCTTTTGGCATAAATTCACCACCGCTTCTGGCTTATCACCAAAATAGATCGGTCGTGATGCGTATTATTTGGTTTGCATGTTTCTTCAGGTGTGTTCAGAAGTTTTTTATCTCCTCCTACACAAGTACTGCACATATAGATGAATCTTGTATAACACAGCACTTATACCATGATCAATAATTGCGACATCTTCCACATAACACGATTTAAAAATAAAATTAATTTTCAAAATAAAATCATAAGAGCAACAATTTATTTTATTGAAAAATATTTAAAAAAAAACATAAACACAAATTCGGCTTGAAACAAGTTGTCTGTAACGCGTTTTCTCTATGACACCTGACAAATGACCACTTTTATAATACAGTTACTTCAAAACTAATATCGTCTTTGAATTTCAGAGATGAATATGAAAAAAATATATAATTTTTAATATTAGAACAATTTATATGTAAAATTAAGGATGTTCGTAAATTACTCAGCTTCAACAAAAATGATTTTCCAACTTCCTCCTCTTTTTAAAGAGTCTCTAAATTTTCGAACGAACTTTTATTTCTAGCATAATTTTAATGAATTTTACATTTATCTATGTTTTTAAATATGGTTTATAAATAAAATACCATATAAGTAAAAAATATTAGTTCTTTATAAGTTTCGTTTGTGTATTACGATTTTGGTTTCAATTAAATATGAATCTAATCAATCGTGTTATACGAAAGTTAACCGATATTTTTTTTTTATTTCCAAAAAATAAGTTTTATTAAATTTTATAAGAAATAAAAAAACCAATTTTTACAAATATCATCTAAAATTGTTTCGCCCTCAAACGGTTGAAGTTTATAAAGTGATAAAAAATCAATTTCGGTTATTCTTTTGTTCGTGGCAGCTTAAACAGATTTATATTTTAAACGTAAAGATTTTAATTGTAAATATTTTCTTACGAAAGGAAATTAAAGTTATTTCTTTAAAATTTTAATTTTTGTTAAAATATATAATATTCTCAGATATATTTTAAAGTTGCGAAATTCGACGATCAAAATAATAAAATAGTATTCAAAACTTTTGATCTATTCTCTAGAATTCAAAAAAACAGTGTATCATTCAAAATGCTCAATTCTAATTTTTCTTCAAAATTAATTTTATCGATGTAATTATTTTAAAATATATTCCTAAATATTAATCTAAGCACATTTATTTCACATATAAAATTACATATCCATACCTTTTTATGCTCGAAGCGATGGTCATAATTTTACTAGTTTGCTTCAAGATAAGATCCAGGTCTCTCCTCCCACAGGGCCAACTAGACGTAAATCACAATTGCCGCCACCAGAGATGGTGGTCTAGCGGTTCTCCAACGTGAAATATTTTTACATCAATTTTGTCACGTGCTGTTGTACGTCGGGCATTGGCTCGGGGATAAAGGACAAATCAACTACATCGTAATTGTTCAATATCTTTCAATTTTTGTTTTTCAAACTACCTACAAACACTAAGCAATATTCATTCTCCACCCAGCATGTCCCGACTACGAAAAACTTTTCGTGTGTGCGGGTGGATATTCTCTCGCACTGTACTTTGTAGCCATCTTTGCTTTTCTCGTGGTATCCGCATTTACGTGTTGCAGCACCTGCAATTATATATAAATAATACATCAAATCACTTTTTTTGTGCATTTTTAATCTATGTCTGTCCCCGCGTATTAGATATCATTGACTTCAGAGAAATTTTCTCAGTTGCCCACATTTCCAATTTTATTAAGATTTCTTTTATGCAACATTAATTTATAGCTTTTCAAAGATTAATTATATGGCATAGCAGGTGAGTATCGCCTGGAGAATTACACACCATTCTTAAAAGATAGAATTATAGATTGTATGTATCCAGCGTCTTAACTTGATAGCTAAGAAGCACGAATGTTTCTTGCCCTATGATTCCGCAGTCTCCGCATCTAACCCTCATTATCCCTGCTTTACCATAAAGAGCTGTGTTGCTCGTCTGAAAAATCTCATACTTCTTTATAATAGCCCACTGCGTTGAGTACACCCCCATGATTTTTAACGTTGCCTGCATCTGCTTAATTTAGCTTATCCTACAGGAAGCGATGTTAGCTACTGTGCTAGGACACCCACCTTAAATTTTTCATTCCTTTTTTTAACTGCTTTCTCGGGCATTGCAAAACACATACTTTTCCCCCAGTCTTTCCTGTGGCGCTCTGTAATCGTGTCTTGCGGCATACCATCTACCCCCTACGTGATACCATACAATGGCAAGTGTCTACCACTTGAGGTATATTTCTACTATAAAAATAAAATAATTATCTCTTTGCCTTAAAACATTTTCCTTCCCCTTTTTTAGATAACTAAATAATTTCTTGGCATTCTTAAGCTTCTTGATTGAAACTAGAGCATGCATCAGGATTATTTAAATAATAAAAGTGTGAAATTCCAACAATTTGGGGCATCAAGAACAGTTAAGATCAATATCTCTCAAATTAATACGTTTAGCACAGATGTAAAGTTCAAAATAGTAGGATTAGATTATAAATTGATTATTTTTCAGACAGTTATTTGACATGGATATTTCTTAACATATGCTCGAAAATTATTAGCTTTTCAAAATATGGAAGATTTATGCCAGCTTTTGTATTTACTTGGATATGAGTCTAACATTAATATCATTGAAAACGACTAGGTTTCTTTTTTTCAATTAACATTAATTGTGAAAAGTTTATTTCAAGCAAAAATATTTATAAAATAAATGTTGAGTTTGGCAATATTCATACTAATTTTTGGAATGAAAATTAAGATTTATCAATGATAACATTATAGTAAAGGTAGTAAAAACCCACTGGCGCACGCTGGAAAAAAAAATATAAATAGACAAGAAATTTTTGTTTTTAAAGACAAATCATATCTGCAATTATTATAAAAATATAATGATAATGGATTGAAATAAAGAGTATCGATAGTAACACTTTTGTTGTCGTGTCTCTGGGGTCATGATCATTATTCAAACGTTATTGCATTTATTTCCAACATTTGGATTATTAGTTGAATTAAAATCTTTTGAAAATATTGAAGGATCTATAGATTTTGAAGGGGTCCGTAAGATATTAGAATGGAGTGAATGTTTTATATTAGAAGATAAACATCCGTGGAAAGGACTTAAGGTACAAAAAAGAAAACATCCATTTGTATATAATAATCAAACTATAGGGTTACTTCAAGATAGAGACTATCAATTAAAATTATGTGATTGCTCTCAGGTTATTAACCCGTTAATTAAAAAGGTGGAATATAGCTACCATAGTATTACCTACACATTCAGATATATGATGATGCTGGAAAAGTTTGAATTATTTTCAAATTCCTGGTATTCTCGGAACTTATCGACATTGGATTTGAAATTGCAAATAATTTCTGGAGATTTTATATATAATATTAATCTAGAGGAGAATAAAATAAATTCTGATAAGAAAATGTTGAAATATAAATTAAGTCAACGACCCTATTTAATGAAGCTTAGAGTATTGCTAAATATTTCACATCCCCGAGATGTTATGTCTAATAATACCTATATAAAATTTTATGGATGTTCGTTAGTATGTGGGGGTATCAAGACAAGTGTCACTGATATACTATATTATATACAGCTACAAATGGATTTTCCTACAATTTGTTTATGGCACATACAACCCGTACGGTCAACCTCGATCGTTTTTAATGTGCTAGACATGGAGTTAGACTGCGATGCTTCTAATATTATAGTAGCCGATGGATCGCGTCCTTTTTTCGAAAGTAAAAATACATGGATAACTTCACTTTCTAAAAATTCTATATCAATGATTGAAAATTTATTGTACCCGAGTATATGGTTTTATTACATTGCCGGTGCTAGCACTAAAATTCATGTGGAACATTTTAGTATGATTTATCATGGAGGTTGCGATCACCAGTATATTTTAACAGAGAAAGAAGGCACTTTAAATGTATCGATTCATGGAGCAAGTGATATACAAAAAATGAAATTTGATTGCTCTGTTTTTATAAGAAGAAGCGATAAAAAAGGATTTATAATCAGTTTTCAACAATTTTATCTTTTTAGCTTGACTAAATCATCCTGCACCTCTAATTATGTTATGATTTATTCCGGTAATAGTGAGATCAATAACATACCATTCTGCGATTCTATTTCCCCACCAAAGTATATCGATGCTAGATATGGATGGATTCGACTAAAGATTGTCAATAGCGCACCTATATATGATATAAACATGGTGATTCAATATCTATTACTAGAGGATTTCAAATTGGATAAATATACTAATCATATTAGCAGTAATTCCGAAAACGATTATGAAAAAACTGCTAGTGTCATAGTATTCTGGTCTTTCGTAGGCATTGTGCTATTTATTACATTAATAGTTGTGACATATGGCAGAATCGAGAAAACTGCAGATAATATCAGACGATATTTTTTATCGGTAATAAGAAGAAAGAAAATACAATTAGAAGAAGAAATAAGGCTATCAGAAAGTTTAGAAAAATATAATTAGCTAATCTACTTAAACTACATATGAATATAGATTTCCTTGATCAGTCCCTAAAAGACACATCTAAATTATATATTTAAAGTACTCCATTTTTCCAACAACCAGAAATGATCCTTTCGTTACCTTTTATTAGCGTCATATATGGCTCTTTAGCCCTTAAATATTACTCTAAGCACTAACAGTCGGATATCCCAAATAACGGCCGAGCCATCCCATGAAGCTGTCATTAAAAGATTTTCATGAGTGTCAGACCAATTTACGACATTAACCGAATTATCATGATAACCATCTATTGTCATGGTGATCATTGAGGATTCTGAATAGCGTATCTAAAAATACCTTTAGATAAAATGTCAAAAATTTGGGCATATTTTTGCTTCGAACCAACTGCTCCGGCATGCTTAAGGGGTGAATAACACACAGAGGTATAAGGACCTGTACCATACTAACATAAAATTCATAAAAAACCATTTTTGTTAAACAGGAAGCCGAGCTTGCATCCCATAATCGAACAGTACAATCCCAACCACATGTAAATGCCTTGTTTTCCTCGTGTGGGCATGCACCTGTTGCAGGACTATCATGTCGTCCGATAATCATAAGAGGTGTTTCTACATTATTGGAAAAATCTAGTCACAATTGAAAAAAACTTAAAGACCTTTTAAAGTATCATCCGAAACATCCCAAATCTTTACCTCGCCATCGTACGATGTGGAAAGTAACAAAAAATATAAATATTACAATTACTAAATTGTCTGTCAAAGTGTTAAGCCGAATCAGAGATAGTACAGTAGAAGAGTGTCCTTCAAATTTGGCAATTTTTTCGCATTTTTTTGTTTTTTCATCGAACAAAAATTATTCAAAAATTTTACTTTTACAAGATTTATATAAGTATCATGTCCACTAGATGCCAATAAACAATCAGCTGCAATTGATTAATAATTAAATACCTTTATTTGCGAGAAATACAACACACTTTAAAGGGCGGGAATGTATTGCCGATTTACATTGAAGTTCTCCTATAAAATAAGCGCTAAATAAATAAGCCTTTATTATTCCAGATATATATATTTTTATCGTAGCATCCAGTAAGAATTCTCATAAAAATATAAATTATTTACAATTTTCCATCATAATCAATAGAATGAACTATGTTTTCATGGCGGAGAGGCTTAAATGGGGTTTCAGCTCTTTTGATTGGCTCATATTCAATTAATAATTGTTTTTCCTTGTTTTTATATAATTTTTCGAAACTGTTGGGATATTATATTTTGCAATAAATTCTTTAAGAGAAGACGCGCCAAGTGGTTTTTTATCGATAAAGAAGTCAAATAAAACATTGAAATTTTCTTTTATTCATAAGTGAATTTACCAGCTTTGGCTAATTCTTTGATAATAGCATTAAGTTTTTGTTGACCGGTATGAGAGGGAATTGAAAATGCCGAACTGTTGATTTCATACCTAATAGCTCAGAAATGATTAAACTTTTTATCCTTAGCTTTTAATTGGACATCCAAGTATTCCATGCTGGTGTGAAGTATTTCAGCCATTATTCCAGCGCGTGCGTATTTTAATAAATAGTAATTATGTTGAACTCCGAAGCACTTTGGGATGAGCTTGTTAAAAAAGACGAAAAAAATATCTCAAAAAAATCAGAAACTAAAAAAGTAATTGATGAGATTGTTGTTTTAGGAAAATGTAAATGAATCTCATAATGATAACCATGTAATATTATTAATTTACACATATCCTTATTATTTTAAAAATAACAACGAGCATATTATTCCCGCAGCCGTATTTTAAGATACAACATTCTGTATCTATTTATTTTACCAATAACGTCTTTTAATATAACATTACTTTGTTTCATAACGCATTATTCGGGTTTATTGTTTTTAAATTAATTTTTTGCCCAAAAAAATAAATATAATTTTGAGTTCCACTGGGTACTAGTTTAATGGCGTATATTTTAGCATATTTTTATTTTGCATAAACTTTGAAACTGAAATTAATTGAAAGAATCAAGATCATTATTTTTCACGTTTTTACAATTTGAAAAATCCACTATAATTTTTACACGAACTCGCATTAATAAATAAATGAAATCTAATTGATATAGTTCTTTTAGCTTTAAGAGGGTCGAAAAAAATTGTGGTTGAGCATTCTTAAAATATATGAATCAATATCCAATTCTAATGCGCTTCTTTGATTTTCGTCACGTGCATGCCATTCTTTAATACGGA
>SGJC01000859.1:0-11067 GCA_009887335.1 Henneguya salminicola
TGCGCGATGCACTTATGCTTTTCATGGAACTTTGCTTATTTTTGTTGGTTTAGTTAAATTTTCAGTTTTTGATATAGATTCTAGTAAGGCCGATTCAGCTTTAAGGAGACTTTTACTTTTTTTTTTAAATTCCTTGCATTATCTTGGTAGCTAGAATTTGCCGTTATATCCATGAGGTTATTAAAAGAATAATAGATGAAAGAATAAAGACAATTTTTAATGTTTTTATTTAAATTAACATTATACGAAGGTTGAAATAGCCGATCTTATGTGAAATTTTACGATTGAACGGCGTCATTTTCGGATATTTTTTTACATTTTATAATTTCATTATTTTGAAATAAAATTTTTATTTTATTTCGATGCTTTATTTTTTTTTGAAATACATCTATTTATTATATTTAAAATTAAAAAGGGGATATATATCAACAACAAAATTTTGTATTTTCTGATTTTTTTTATATTAAAGTTCTAAATTATAACCCTCAACCTGGTGGTCGATTAATAGAGCTTGGCACCAGCACAAATGGCATGGGTTCCAGTACCGGCGGAGTTAAAATTTTTCACAGCACAAAATAGAATTTTTTGACGAGAAAAAGGAACGATGCAAATAACATCGGGTGGAATCAATAGTTGGAAAAGGCCATTTATTTAAGCTACATCTACGACCAAAGCATGCGCCCGCTTTTCTGCAATTGTCATAAAATAGATTTGTTGGGTTAAAAACTACAAGGATTTCAAAAAATATACAGCGCACTGCAATTTTCTGACAAAACTTCGCGTGGGGGTACCGTAGGAACTTAAAAAGAGAAAAATATTTCCAACTTTTTATCTTCAGAAATCTGTAAAAAACATGATTAAAAATTGCAATATAATTAAAGAGTTGTTGAAATAATAAATATTTTTATAGTTTTGCATTTATAATTGAATAAATATTTAGAGAGCTCAGTATTTTTTATTTTGACAATATTTATTGGTATTTTACACGTTTTCCACATGTATGTACTTTATTTCTTTTTCTTATCTGCAGAACATACGGGCAATTTCTTCTTCCTAGTTTGTTAGCCGGATCGCTAAGCATTACTATCACCCCAGGTTGTTTAATAGAACCACACGGCTGTCCTTGAAAATCAAACAATGATTTCTTCAAGAGATACTGGGTGCATTAATCCCCACATCTTTGTCCCAGCAAGATTTCCAACCTGACTTAGCAAATTTGAGCAAAGCCCTAGATAAATTCAAATTTTTGTCATGATTTATGGTTTAAAAAATGTACATACGTTATGTAATTTGTACAGAACAGTCTCTTGATAGGAAAATTTTTAGCAAATCTGATGAACTGGATGGCGCAATGCCTAACAAGCGTTATAATATGTCTGAACTAAAAAGAGGGTTAACTTCTTTTTATTTAAAAAAAAATAATTCGAAATTAGCTTTTGATATATTAAATGTTTATCCTAATTTACCAAAATTTATTATATTAAAGTGGAGTACAAATATTTATATCAATTTTTTATTTAAATAAATCAGAGGTGGTATGTAAATCACATAACGCGAAAAATACAATTTTTTTGGCCCCTTCCCTCATCTCCTCTCATAAATTTTCTCAACGATATCTAGATTCTGAACCATCTCCCCCTAAATCGTTACGTAATTAACGAACGACACCCTGACTGAAGGGATTTAATTAAAAAGCCCAAAAATTAAAAAAAAAAGAATGTTATAATTTTATGAAATAATCATGCGAGACAGTGCTACTATGGCACTGCGGTTCTAGGGAGAAGAGAAGCGGTATTAAATTTTGTGGGCGAGTCCCATACTACTGATGATCTTGCCAGTGGTTCCTACGCAATATCCAACGTAGGTCTGAATGGGGATTGCGAAACCCCTCTCAAGCTGGACTAGTAGGGTTTTACACATCAAGTCCAAGATAACAACATTTTTATACATTAACTAATTGTAACTGAAACGAATTTTGAAAATTCATGATCGTTTCTATATTTTGTTAGAAATATACAAAGTTACCAATTAAAGTTTATGTAAATTTTGAGACAGAATCTGAGGAGCGTTTATGGGTATGAAGGGATAGTCTGTAGCCTCTGAAAAAAATTTAATTAAAACACACAAATGCACATATATTTTTATTTGTTTGACAACTAATCCTGATTTACATGGATTTTTAAGACAAATATTAAGGATTTTAAAAAATTGGGGCGAATGGAAAATACACGATGTTTATACGTAAGCAAACAACGCAATAAAAATTAACGAAATATAAAGATAAGGTGATGTAATTTAGAAAAAAATACAGGAAACAATTTAAGATCTAATCCTTCAAACTAGTTACGGTAACATGCGTTTTTTATTTGATAGAGAAAAAAAAATAAGCAATATATAAATAACTGAGAAATTTACGTAGGTTAGAATCTATGTTTCGTAATGGCCGAACAACATCTTAGTCCCCCTTCTCCTCCTCTTTTGCAAACTCATTTTAATATTATGTTTTTTAGGCAACTAAAATTTAAAGTCTTCCCATTCTGTTACGTTCATCAGTCCATAGGTTGTATATTATAGAGCATAAGATTGGCTTATAGGTATTGACATGATCGTATTTTTCGGCGGGGAGAATAAAAACGTACTATTATTTTTTGATAAAAGTTTTTATGTTTTTCAATTGGCGCGAGGGCCCTATCATGTAGGCACCACTGCCAGGACTTTTGATGATAGTATCGAGGTTTCTCCATAAAAAATATCCCCCGTCTCTTTTCTCTGAAAAGGCGGTAAAACAGGAGCATTAGCATGCGGGGTGGGATCAAAAATAGCCTGTGTTGTAATACTCATTAGTAATTTGGACTGTAAATCAGGGCTCAGTTGAAACTTTCTTTCTCAGCTAAGATTTTTAGAATATTGCAACAATTTTGAAGAGTTTTTAAAAATTTTAATTTTTCCCGACTTATACCGATATCTCATCATGACATATTTTTAAACGAATTTTTCTATAATTTGAATAAAGTTAGTTCAAGAGCTTTAACTGTGTTAGAGTTCACCTTAGTTAATATTTAGAAGCGGGAATTGTTACCTTATTTAATACCTTCGATATAAGAAATATACTGTTTTCCTCAATATTTATTCTATAAAAATATTTAATGGGGAAAATTTTTTAAATCGGAATAATTTCTTATAAGATATACCGTTTTTTGGTGCACCCTACTAGTCCCTTAGAAATTTTATCTGCTCGCTCCCCCTTGATTTGTTGTAGTATAGATAATATCTCTGTAACAAAAATTTGTCTCGAAATGAATTTCTGAATTTCCTTCTCAATTAATCCCGATGGTATGAAATTGCCAAAAATTTCTTTCTTGGCTTAATAATGATATCACTAAACCTCGTCGTGGGAGAAAAATTAATAAATGAAACATTTCGGAAAAAATAAAAAATCGCTCAATGTATCTTCCAATATTTCTTCTTATCGTTTTATAAAACCCCACATTACGTTCTTGTAATTTTCTTTATCGTCCTCCGAGAAAAAAAATTTTACTTCATGTTAGACCAAAATTTGTCCCATAGGACGTGGGTTGAGATAACTCTCTTATTACATTCTGTTTCAATATTTTTTGATCCAATGACTAGAAAAGACAAAACTCGTTAGTTTATTGATTTTCTTCGCTGAATTGTAAATCTTAGAAGAAATTTTTAACAACAGATTTTATAATTCAACGTATTTAGCCATTTGTGTGAATTCTTCTCAATATTATGGATTTAGTAGAAGTTGCAGTTTACCTTCAAAATATCTTGATTATAAGCTATTAGTTTCGGGAAAACTGAATTAGACATGTAAGGTTTACACGGTCTGTATAACAGATGCAATACTCGAACACCTTTATGCAATTAGCTTTTTATTTTTTTTATATTTACGTTACAGTTTTCATAATACTCCTGTCTTAATAAAAGAATGGAAATGAAATTAGTTTTGCGTTTTTGGAATCAGATTTGAGAAGGAAATTCTTTTAAGACTTCGGACCCAACACATTTTCAATAATTTTCTCACTTTTAATTCAATTCTACCCGTATTGAGATGTCTTAACTGGATTCCCTCTAAAGGGACCTGTTGATCTAAGGCTGAAATAAATAATTCTAAAACTGTGTTTTTGATTATTTCCGCTACAACTTTAAACAATATCTAGCCTCGCCGCCATTTTCTTGGCGGATTATTGGTTTTCCCGCTTAAATATTGTCATAAATGGGCTGAAATCTTAGAATTGAATTATATTTTTTTTAATTCGCACTTTATGTATATTCTCATTATTTTAGAGGGTGAAATGAAAATTGCATATTTTATATGCGCGAGTTAATTTCAGTGATCTTATTTTTGTTTAAATTATGGTCAACTGCGTTATTTGATAACGCAAAAATATTTTTTTGTTGGATTGGAACCGCAAGAAATTTTCTTGGCTTGTTTCATTGCTTTTTGCAATGCCCCTTAAGTGATCAAAGAGAAATAAAAAATGTAAATATTCAAATAATTACGAAATAAATTTATTTTTTCAAATAATACTGATAATTTTCTGTCTAAGGAGCAATCGCAACAGAATTCATTATTTTGTTGAACATACAAATATCATTTTTTTATTGGTTGTAAAAATTTTTCGTGGGAATAATTATAATGACAACTAAAAAAGGATATATTTAATTCTAATATTGTCTTGCTTTTTATTTCTTTTTGTAAAACATCAACACGATCTCTTCCAGTTCCGTCTGAAATATATTGGGGAAATGAATCGGAACACATTCTAAGACATGCTGATATACTGCTACTCTACTTTGGGAGGCTTACTGAATCACAAATAAATTGCCATAAAATATTCTAAAAGTAAAACAGATGATGTCATTCCTCGATAGTAGATGGTCTTTACAAACATAAGCGAGTGTTTTTATTTATAAAACTGATAAGTGGTTACATTTGAGACGATAACGTTTTTTTTTGTAGATACAGTGATTGATACTCCATTTCTTATTTCCAAAAATTTAGGCGATACACACAGGGAGATTTAACGTTTTTTTATAATATTTTTGAAAAAAATACAAAAATAACTTGAGAAGATTCAATCATATTCTAATTAAATTTTATTTCTCACTCGATGAGATTTTTTATAATTTCCCATTTGACATATCAAAATATAACACGAATAATTTAATTTGAAATAAAAAGAGATATAGAACAGATTTTCATTTCCGAGATAATAAAACCATTAAAGTTATCGGTTCGATTCGCTAAAACACGTTATAATAAGATCCTTTCATTTATTAAACGATTGCTTAAATATATTTTTAGAAAAACCCATCACTCTGTTTGACTCGAACAAATTTGAAAAAAATTTATTTTTTCAAATTATGAATATTTTACATTCTTTAGACTGTTCACGGATTTGTCTGAACTAATGCCACATTAATTTTTTTCATTTTTTAAAAGATCACAAATTCGCTTTCTCGATATAATTTTATTAAATTAAAAGAATATTTTTCACTGTTTATTGATTCGAAGCTACTTTTTTGTTTCGCTGAATTGAATAGTTTCTTTTTTTTACTCTTGCATACTAAAACTTGTACCTTTTTTTATTTGGCAAAAAAAATAAGGGGGATATATTCTGGGATCATTGTATTGGTTTATTTTGATCGATTAAGTTTTGGTATTATTGAAAATAAACAGAGTTAAGAGGTTGGGTTGCGCCAGAGACCTGGTAGTTGTTGTGTCGTTTGATAATTTTTTAATAAATCTAATGTTTTAAATGAAGTAAATTGCCATCATTAACGATTTTTGTTTGAGCATTCTTAACAGATCTTTCAACAAAGAATATTCACTGCAATAAGTAGTACTTAGGATTTGATTAAGGAAGTCAGTCAAATATGCATCAATCAAAGTTGCTCGGTAGATATAAATTAATAAAAGACCCATAGATCATTTTTTAAAGAATCTTATCGAAAAATTTATTTAAACGAGATGAACGCTCTTCTCAAACATTAACATTTTGTTATTTTCTAAGGAATTTTTGGATTAAAGGTAGAATAGAACACTCCTACATTTTAACGAACATGCTCAAACATCTGATGCTTCCAACACGCCAAGAACTAAGCCAAATTTTCTAAAAATAGTTGAGAATAACGTTATAAATAAAGATAGTGAGAATAGAATTATATTTTACGAAATAAAAATAATATAAGAAAGAAAATACTAATATAATGCGTGAATGTTTATAAAAAATGCAGGATGGGTGCTATTGTATCATTCAGCCACATTTTTAATTTAAATACTGTTCTTTCTGTTCTCGCATTAAAATTATAAAAGAAAATTTCCAGACGCAGTATAAAGGTGCACTAATAGTGATAATTCTTTTACATTTCAACCATTTTAAACATCACGCGCTCGTGCGCGTGCGTTTTTAGTTAATCCAATTTACTTTCTTTACGCCACAGATATGCCCTTTCAGCGCGTCGCTTATAAAGCATGTGAAAATATTATTGAAAACAAAGCAAGGTTTTCTGTATCTTCAAATAAAAATATTAAAAAGCAACTGCGGTTGCATAAAATTCCACTTGATGATTGTTTGACGAAAAAAGTAATTTATTTAGAAGTGATAAAAGACTTATATTATATTTCAAGAATTGAATTGCGGGGTTTTTGACCAGGTTCTTGAATTAATACAAGGAATAAAATATCCCAAAGTTTACACGATAGAATGCTCATATAAAGATTTAGTTAAAAATCCATTTCTCAGTACCATGGTAGAAAACGACATAACATTTATTGCAATCAACAATAAAAAAAATGCGCATGTAGAAGCGATTAAATTTCATTTTAAAAATAATGCATTACGGATGCTAATTGATAAAAAATTAATCTATTTATTCAAAGGGAAGTTTAAAAATCTTAAAATTTATGAGCCGAACGCAAGTAATTGAATAAAATGACAAATAAGTGATAACGACAACATTAAAAGATTTTCAAATTTATATGATGGCTGAGGATACTCCTGAAATTGAGAGACTTTTAGGGTTCGAGTGGCTCTTAATCATAAAGGATACAGGTATTTAATTGATATTATTTCAGTTATTGAGCCAGATGTTCAATGGAAATTAGATCTTTTTAGCATTGAGGAATGCAACTTATCCGTTTCCAATAAAGCTATTGATCGAATTAAAAATGTCATGAACAAGGAAAATTGTATCAGTGTTCTTGATGATATCTCATATTGCCTAATTCCGTATTTTTTACAGTACGATGATTTTTTAGAAAAGAATATAAATGTAATGATGTTAATTCTGAATATATATCAGAGGAATGTAATCAAACTCTTAAATTAATAACTATTAACGGGATTATTGAGCAGAAGACTATGATGCAAATTTATGAAATTATATTAGAATCCATTAAATCCGAAAATATCCGATTGGCTATTTCAATTCAAACAAGTCTCCAGTGTTTTCTGATGGACAAGAATTTAACAACATTTTCAACGATTTCAACTAATACTAATTGTTATGCCGTAGAATTTTTTAATACAATTTTATTATAAAATATGTCGTCAAGTTTAAGCCCCACTTTGTAACAACCCCTTATCAGTTATAAGCTAATAATAGATAGTTGGCGGCATTACTCTATTCTCTGATAACAGAGACCAAGAATAACAATTATCATCTCAAATAGAATCATATTATGTTACTATTGGCGCTGAAGCCATATTGGCAATCTCTTTCGAGTATAAAATCTAGGGACTTTTCCCCGAGGATAAGTTATAAATTGTTGTAAACAATTTAAACAAATAGTAAAAACGTCACCAGACGCATGAGTACCTCGGAAACCGCCACTCGCCGACATGTGTTATCTTTTGAAACCTATTTATAGTGAACAATTCTTATTTTTTATTTATAATTTTGAAAATAACAGGTGGCATAATGTTTATAAATCGTTTATATTGTTGTATTTTTGGTTTTTTATTTTGTCTTTTGCTGCAAAATTTTCTATATTTTGACACTAAAACATGCGTAGAAGAAACAAAATGGACGTTGATCTTGAACAAAAATCAAATTCAAAAAACTGACATCTTTACTCAAGAACTCGCATTATATATAAAAAGTTTGTATAATTTTAATATAACAAAAATCACACTTGATAAAATTTATTTCAAAAATGAGCAGAACCTTAAATCATTATTGATTTATGGCGTTTTTGCTTCTAAGCACTTACTAATGCAATATAATGGAATTTTTACACAAATGCAAAAATTTAATTATCAATCCATTTCTTTTCATTATGAACCAGCAATCCCTACCAAACTTGTTATTCTTGCTCTTGTCCCTTTACAATTTTCCAAAATAAAAACATATCTGAATAAAATAATTCAAAAAAACCTATTTAATGATTTTGACAAAATTATATTTTTATTCTCGAGTTTCAATCAAACAAAAACTGCTATATTTGAAACACAACAACTTTTGACTCAAATGATACCTAAAAATGTAAGCAACCTTTTTAGTTGGAGATATTTTGAATCACCTTTTTCTAGAGCCAAGTTTCTTGACCAAGCAATAATCGAAGACCCCCTCAAATCAAAGTTTAATGTGGTTTATTTTTTTAGTGACATCGATTTTTCATTTAATGCACAATTTATGCAACGATGTCGATATTTAGGGAGTGCTAAAAATTTTGTCTACATGCCAGTTTTACACAGTAAATATAATCCCAATTTTACCGGCTGCCACAATTATGAAGACATGTCAGAAAAATGTGGTACCTGGCGTTACAGTGGCTATGGTGCAGTTTGTACCACAAAAAACATGTATTTAAGAGCTGGAGGATTCAACAAAGATTTCAATGACTGGGGGAAAGAGGATGTCGATTTATATCACCGGTAACCTAGTGTCAATAATTTTAGATACCGACAACATGGTATCACAGTATATAGATTAACTGATCCAGATATCCATCACATCTGGCATGATAAAAAATGTTCAAGAAAAACCTTATCGACCAAAAACTACGTTGATTGTCTTCTATCTGTTGCTAGATTTGAAGGATCCTTGATCCAGCTTGGACTTAACAAATATTGCAAAAGGCATGGCCTAAATTCCACCGATATAATAGCAACGAATGATTTGTGGAAGGAAAAAATTAATCCTAAATTGTAGCTTTCGCTTTCATGTATAAAATATACAAATTTATTATTTTTTTCTTAAAACTATGTTTTTAACAATTAAATTATTGCAGGGTAAAATGTACCCTTTATAGATCTCCAAGCTGAAAAATTAGAAAATTTATGGCGCTTGATTCACAATATGTCAATATATATTCTAATTAATATAAAAAATAATATTTAAAAAAATTCTGCTTTCACTTGTTACGGCATTTTTAAGAATGCAAAATTTCGAAAAAAACTGTCTCTTTCTTGCTTTAGTTTTTTCTATAAAATTTGGACATCTCGAACCAAAATCATTATGGATTTGGGTTAGTTTTTCATATTTCTTCTTTCGGCGTCTTAAATTTTAATTTCACTATAAATTTGACAGCAGCTGTATTCAAAATTTTCACTAATTTCCACATTGTATTTACTTTTGTTGAACAATGTTATAATGAGCTTTCTCATTTCGCCACGCATGCGCATTTTAATAGTAATATAGAAAAAATGGAAAACGCGCGATATAAAAGGGAAGGTAAGAGGCCATGCATGTAATATGCTCATTTGTGGATGAAAACCCCATATATCAATCATCAAAGCAATACCATAATTTTTTTAAGAAATTAAAGAATAAGCTTTAAAAGACATTAAAATATGAGAATTTGTATTTTTTAGCTGTTTGATGCTAATAATATACCGGATATGCTGCGACATAAAAGTAATATCGAAGAACCAACGGAAATTTTATCATTATTTTATAAAATAAACGGTTTCTTTTAATTAGTTTTTCATTAAATAATAATTCATAAACCCCCTCATAGTCCGACTTTTTTTTATTGTCTCCTAGTTAGTTGGATTATCTAAACGCTATTATAAATAAAAAAAGTAGTAAGACTTTATTTTGTAAACCATAAATAAAATATGAAGAGGTAAGAAAAAAAATGAAAATACTATTTTTATTCAAATCTTTTACCTGTTTTTATTTATGGTTACATTGCATTTTAGTTTTGTATTTATATGACATTTTTTTTATCGACCAAATTATATCTAATATAAATTGGAAATATTTTAGAAAAATTGGACGAACAATTATATTTTGGAATATTACTTCAAGAGAAATAGGATCAGCGACAAAAAATAATATAAATAAGAAAATAAATTCCAATATCTTTGATAAAACTTTTATATATATTTTTTTTAATTGAATCGAGATTATGTGATTTACAAAAACTCTAAAATTATTTTTCTTTATTCGTATTTTAAACTTTACTCCGATGAAGATATTTTTTTTGTTTTATGTGTAATAATTAAATTAATAAAATCGATTTTATTATATTGAAGCAATTCTAATTGATTTTATTGTATAAATATTGGGTCCTATTAAATATTTATATTAATTGATTGAATTATATCAAGTTGCATATTAAATCTGGTTTGAAATTTAAGACTAGATCCACAATCATTAAATGTACATTTTCATATTGCTATAAACCTCAACTAATAAAATGGGATCGAATTATTCATCATGGCTTTCATTTAAACAGTTCAAGTTATTTTTTAAATTGCAAATTTAGTTCAGGTAAAAATAAACTATGAAAAAAACGAGTTTAGTTATAAAATTATATACACTGGACCTTCGTTATAACGCGGTTGGATAAAGCGCGGATTCGGTTATAACACGGGATGGGCCTTGGACCCTATATCAAAAATCAAAATATGTATTATGAACAATTTCATTGTTAACACGCTGATACTCTATCCACTATACATGTACTATGTCGGTTGGTACATTAATTGGAATTGTACAAAAAAATATTCAGTTACATGCTCTTTCATACCTAATCTAATATTTTATTTTATTCTTCACACAAAATAATTATTTCCTCTGTTTAAATGA
>SGJC01000860.1:0-11065 GCA_009887335.1 Henneguya salminicola
AATCCCTAAATTGAGAAAGGTTTGGTGAAATGTTTAGTATATGAGGCCTTAAGTTTGCCGTTAATATGCGGGTGGTTGTATTTACCTGGTTGGCAAATAAAGCCATCTGGAAATAACAAGGAAGATGATTTTGTTTATATCCTCTCAGGGACAAAACAATTATCATGATCCAACTCTGTATAATAATTTAATATATGGATTAATTTTACCAAGTACAGTCAGTTTTCGACTTACGACGGGATTCCGTTCTTCAACCTCGGTCGTACGCCGAACAAAACAAAATGGCCTCAACGTACTTATAAATAGAAATAAAATATTTTTACGTACATATAAGAATTATTTTGGAGTATTTTCATTTTTAATTAATATTCATGGTTGACTCTTGTAATTTATCATGGAGTGCAGGGGTTGTTGTTTTTTTTATAAACCTTCCCAGGTTAGTTTGGACAGTTTGTTTCTTTTTTTTTCATTATAACAGGCAAGAGCTTGCTGAATGAGATGGCGTACTTTGGAAAATTTTTCGGTGTCGTTGTCCATATCTTCAACCTTTTTGGGTGGTTCTTCAGGTTGATGTAGATCTTTAAGTTTTATTACATTTTTTTTCTTTAACTCGTTGTTTTTTTATCTCAATCAAATCTTGATTTGTGAAATCATCAACATCATTTTTCAAAAGATGATTTATAACTTCCTTGTCGATTTCCAAATTTAGTTGCTGAGAAAATTGTAAAATCATATTCGCCACCTCATTTATTTCCTCTTCTATATTGAAATTTACATTTTCCTTATATCTTTTCAGGAGTTTGTTCCATATTCCATTCGTACATTTTGTCGTTACTTTGGACCATCCTTCTTCTATATTGTTTATTGCATTAAAAATGTTATAATTTTTCCAAAATTCTCTCAATGTTTGATTTTGCTGTGCCCTTTCGATTTCCTGGGAAAAAGTGATTTTTAAATAATGCTCTTTGAAGTTAGCGATGCGATCTTGATCCATTAGCTGTACAATATGTGTCGTGTTAGAAGGTAAATAAGTCATTTTTATGTTTGGATGTAACTCATCTAAGTGTTTAGGATGGCCTGGAGCATTGTCAAGAAGCAATAAAATTTTGAAAGGTATGTCGTTTTCATCATAATATTTCTTTATTTTATGAATGAAACGATTGTCAAACCAGTCTTGAAAAAGGTATTGTATCATCCAAGACTTTTTATTCCTACGATAATATCGAGATGACGTAGACTTATCGATTCCCTTGAAAGATCTTAAATTTTTAGAATGATAAATCAAAAATAGCGTTAGTTTATAACCAGCAACATTTCAACCTAATAAAAGGGTTACACGTTCTTTAAATACTTTAAAGCCGGGCACACTCTTAGTTTCTGTTTGAATGTATGTCCGTTCAGGCATTTTTTTTCAATATAAGGCGGTTTCATTCCCGTTTAAAATTTTCTCCGACAATTAATTCTCTTTTTTGAGCATAACTTCAATATTATCCATAAATATGTCGGCAACTTCAAATCAGCGCTTGCGCCTCACTACAAATCTTCATACAATGATAGTTTTCACGTTTTTTAGATCTATCAAACCAGCCGAAACTTGCATTTAAATTTTGGTTACAATTGTCACCTTCTTTCGTCTTCAAATCTTCGAAAAGACTGCGTGGTTTAGTTTGGATAGTCATGAAAGTTAGTGGAATATTCTTCACTAATAAATCCTCCATACAAATCTTTAAACATTTTTCCATATCCTGTATAAGACCATTTCTTTTTTTTCAGGATGATCGTTGATTTCACTGATATCAGTTTTTTTTGTGGTGCCAGAATTCGTTGCTTGTCCTTTATTATAATTTAAATGGTCGAATGGGATAATTTAAATTCCCGTGAAAAGTCGGGAACAGTCTTCCCGCTCCTGTGCTGTTTTATTATTATATTTTTCATCCCTAGATATATTGTCTTTCTTTTGTTTTTATCCCTTTTAATAGGCATTTTCAGAGTGAAAAATCACTAATAAGTTATATAAACACAGCAAAACTTCAAATTTAAGCCACGGGTAACCTACAACCGCCCTCAAACTAGCACAATAGGAGATTAACTGCAAATTTTTCGAATGATGAATTATCTTGTTTACAGCTGGAACGCAAAACATGACAAAAAATTGTAAAAAATTTTTTAATTCTTTTTTGTTCGTCGTAAGTCCGAATGGTTGTAAGCCGTGAACTAACTGTATATCAAATATTTAAATAAAAATGTAATTGAATTCTGAATATAATATACAAAAAATCAAGAATTAAATTAAAATTTTGTCTTATTTCTCAGATTCTAATTTTTGATTCCAACATACTATGTTATGCCGGGTTTTATTAAAGGAATCCCTTTAAATTTTCAAGAAAAAAAGGATATCTTTATTTATACTCGGCGCGTGCGCACGGCAAACACCAACAAGTAATAAATTTCGTTCACATCCTGGACTTTGATGGAGATAAATGTGTCTCCAAGATTAATTATTGTTTGATTGTAGAAAAAAAATATATCATATTTTATGATTGCTCTTCATTGTGGATTAGGGAAATATCGACTTGAGTCCACAAGAATAGACGAATTAACCGAATTTCTAAATAAAATATGCAGTCAAGCTATTTTTGATTTGACAAGTGGTTGCAGTTCGCTTGATACTGTAACTAAGGTAGTATCACAGTTAGAAAATTGGTATTTCCTATTTTAATATTTTCTAAGTGAATATACCAATGCTGGAATTGGAAGTTCCTTAACAAGGCAAGGAATGGTGGAAATGGAAGCTGCCGTTATGGAGAGTTCAAATGGATTGTTTGGCGGCGTTAGTTGTGTTAGAAATGTCAAAAACCCAGTAGTTTTAGCTAAAGAATTACTGACCTCTCAAAAGAAAGTTACAAATGAATTAATTATGCCCCAATACCTTTCTGGTGATGGTACTACACAATTCGCATTACAACACAATATACCCTTATGCGAAAATGCCATACTTTTAACAAAATCATCAAAAAAAAATCACCGAAAATTCTTAAAATTATTTAATTTTCCTTCATCGGTTTATACGTAAATTTAAAATTTTTTAGATTCCTAACGACTTTTCACGACAATTTGATACTGTTGGAGCTATTTGTGTAGATAAATTTGACGTGATTTCGGTAGCCGCTTCATCTGGTGGATTAGCATTCCGTCCAGAAGGTAGAGTTGGTCACGTTTCACTTCCATGTGGGAGTGGAATATGGGTAGATAAAGATCTTAGCACCGCTGCATGTACTACAGGAGTTGGGGAGTTTATTGCCCGAGAACTTATAGCTAGAAAAGTTTGCGATATTTTCTTATCAAATACCGATTTTGATGTTACGATCCAGTTAAATAAAACCCTTTCCACGTTAACAAAAAAATCTAATCCCGGTAATTGGGAACCCCTTTTTGGAGGTTTACTAGTTAGAGTTCCCCAATCTGGTCCGAAACGTATAATTTGTTTTCTTACTGGCTATAAAATGATGATTGCATTTTCTACCATCGATAAAACTCATGTTGTTCAAACAATTGAGGGCCCACTGTATCCCCAATCATCTGTTGCAATTCAAGAGTGGTTTTTATAGTCAAAATACTCCTCAGACCTCCTCTCTTAAGTCCAGCAAAACTATTTATTTAATTTATTCTTACAGTTTTGTTAATATTTTACCATTATTAGAATGTATCATCATTTTTTCACATTTTTATTTACAAACAAAGGGCTCTTTCCAACAAGGGACATAGTAAGCAACAATATAAGATATATGTGATTTTTTTGAAATAAATCTAATTCATACTCTGATCATTCTTATAGATTGATGTGAACTTATGAGAGGATAAAATTAGCGGCTGTAAGTATCTGCCTCTCCATAAGTAAAAATGTAATGAAAGTATTAGTTGTATTAAAGATATTAAGGTCTTTTTAAAGAAAAGGCGATGCATATGTATAAAATATATTTTTGAAATCCTTCAAAATATAAAACCATTGGAATAATTTATTATATGTTAGCTCCTATTATAAATTAAAGTGAGTATCAATATCGATTTATTTTAATTTGCAGGTCATTTTTAAATTTAGATGATATTTATCGTATATATTAAAATTGTGATAGGGGCTAAAAAAAAATTGAATAAAAGATGACTAAAAACAATAAAACACACATTAAACTTTATTTTAATTAATTTTACATAAAAGTCTCTTATTCACGATACAACCAAAGGCCTTTCAAATGAGTTGTCATTTAAATAGAGATGTTCGATGTCTTTTCTTATTCGATCGTAATGGTTCGAAAAACATTCTGTTTCCCGTTGATTGTTATCTGATTGTTTTTTTCATCATCCTTTTTGAGCAAGCCTAATTTGTATAACACCAGCATCTCCGCTATTCGGTCCCATTGACGCAGTTTGTTTAAAGTATATCTAAATCCGTTGAAAATAGGCTGGAACTTCAAGGATTCCATCGTTTGTTTGTTTGATGTGGATTGTAAATTGAATTTATATTTAGCTCTTTTTTAGCTTTTAACTCATTTTTAGTCTCTGTTATGTGATGCTTTGAGAGAAGAGTCTCACACTAACGCTGATCTTGACAGTGTAGCCTACTTGGTAGTTGGCGGGAGACGGGAGAAGGATGGCTATTAAAATAGACGAGTACGGGTTTACACATATAGTCAGAAAGAAATAAATTTTGTGTAAAAGGCTCTAATTTTTTAATTTCATCTCTTTATTAGGTAAAAATAGAATTAAATTGAAATTTTTGTATAACTTGGCTCAAGTAAAGATTTTAGTTTGAGAAATCGTATTGTTTAAACCCAGTTGGATATTTTCTATGCGATTTAGCTTAAAATATTACACAATTGATAAATTGGAAATATTATAAAAATGAAGCAATACTATTTTTAATTTAGAATCCAGCGGGCCGAATTAAAAACTTAAGAGGGCCAAATACCGTCCTATGCTCGGGCATGACTGTTTTAGAATATACATGAGGAATTTATCATAACTTTAATGTAGATTTAAATTAAAAGTATTAACAATTAAAGAAATAAAGTTATCAATTTTATTTTTTATAATTTTTTATCAAACTTTTTTTTATTTCTTAAAATAAAACTCAAAAAATTTAATACTTAAGTTGTTCTTTTACGAAAAGACATGGTACTTTAACGTTCAATTGATTAAGAATAAAGGAAATAAAATTTTGTCTAAATTTCCTGATTTATGGTGGTGAGTACTAATTAAGAGTTGTTAAAAGTGAAGGAGTCAGAAAAATAGGGGTTATTACCAAATATATCTACAGGAAACAATTTTATGAATAATAATATTACGCACGCGTCTTCGGAGATACTCGTATTAGTTACGAATATAATAAAATTAAAACAAAATAGTTGAAACACTTTGAATACATTGCATTATAATTTTGTATTGTAGGGTTTATTTTTTTATGGTAATTTTATAAAAAAATAAATATATTCCGTTATGGCTTATCATTAAATATAGTTAAGAAGGAATTAACCTAAATCCAGATGAGATTGTAGCAATGAATAAGACAAAAAAATAATGAAACATGTATATTTTTGGAATTTATAACATTATGAATTAGGCGGAAGCTTTGGCTAAGATTAATTTCTTGGCATATTCTGACCTTGAATTAATCTTGATGATTTGTTCATCAACCAATGATTCTCCCTTATCGAGTTTTGCTTCAAGTTGTCTTATTTCTCGTAACTTCTTTTTAATTGTACGAATAATTCGTATTTTTTTCATCTGTGCCTCTGTTAAAATAATTGGCAAAGAAGGCTTTGAATTTGAAGCCTTTACGTTTTTCTGAAGTGTTAAATTCTTAAGTTGCTCCGTTAATACCCCCTATAATAAATAATGATTGATTAAAACCTGTTCTTTTATCTTGATATTTTCTCCTTCAGTTTTCGGTTTCTTGTCCTGGATTTTTACGCGTTTTGTTTTTTTCTGATCGTTGTTAACCTGCACTTTTTTCTCTTGTTGTTTTTGACCAATTTTCACAACCTGGATAACTTTGGCCTCTTTAGATTTTTTTTCTCTTATAGGCGGAATTTCATATTTAGGGATTTCCTCAGGTGGAACATAGCCAGGTTTAACTTTAATGGGATTTCGATGTGTTCCATCAGGCCTTTTAGAAATCACTTCAGCAGCAGATTTCTTATCGGATGACACAGTCTTTTTTTTATCTGCCTTTTTCTTGGGTGCTACTGGGTTAGAAACCTGAGATTTCTTTGCTGTCGTTGTTTTGGTTAAAGTCATGCTAACTCGCGCACGCGTGTTGGCATATTAAACATCATGGATTTTTTAATGCTTTACGCCTATTTTAAATCGCAGAAAAATCATTAACTTTTCAATTATTTATTGTAGCTTTCCTGTTTTAGTTACACGTGTTATTTGTTGATATAATTGATTGGCAGCATCTTTGAAGTATTAAAAGCTAAATTTATACAGCTTCGACAATTTGAATTTTAACAAAACATGGATTATAAAAACGTATTTGACTCTTCTTCTTTATGCTAATACACCCCGCGTTCTGCGCACGCAGGGAGAATTATAGCATGGGTTTCATTTAAAATAAAATCATTTAATTTTGAATAAAACCACTGTTTTTAGGTCTTTTGGCTTGCTGGAGGTCTACCACAAACACGCATGCGCTACTAAAATGGCGATTCTGTGCAATTGGTATTCGATAGTCCTTTTAAATTTAAAATCTCTAAAAAATTTGGAAAAAGATAGGAAGCGCTTCGTAATATAGAATTAAAAAAGTTCCAAGCATCGTTGTTGTTTCGTGATCTCAACATATATTCACCAAGGTGTGATTGGAGTAATTATGAGATATTCCATTCATCATTCGAACGATATGTTTTCTTAGTAAATTATATACACGTTGTATGCTATGTGTGTGTACACCATTCTCAGCAAAAAAATTTTTGGAACGATTGACGGTTTTGTTAATTAGGTCATAGCATTTATTCTCCAAACGTCATATGTTACCTATTAGCCCCTCAATATTACTATTCTTCTCTCAACATTATTTCTAATAATTGGAAGAAGTGTATTAACTTCCCTTCTTTCTACCTTGAACAATCGAACTTGCTCAGATGTATAAATGTACCGTTACCTTCTTTTTAATCTAAGTCAATCAGAATATTCATAGGCCGCAGTTAGTCTGATTCCATATTTTCTCCTCGTGTTTTTGTTGTTTTGTGCATTATAAACTATTTTTACATATTCTATAAAGTTAACAGAAGGAAGATGGGCCCGCTCATCGAATAAGTCTTCCCCAATTGTATATTATTTTTTTCGCGAGAAAACATTCATCGAGTTGAACTACTATTTCAAGAGTGCTTCCCATTGACCTGCTAGTTTCCTGGGCCGCCTAACTTAGGCGAATGAGCGATAGCATTATCGTTCTGACACAATAATCTGCAAGATTTGTTCAAATCGATGACTGACGCTTTAAATAAACTTAAAATTTAGATATAGTCCAACACTGTTGTTCTATTGGCCAACCAGTTAAAAATAATTCGTATAACTTTTCTGGTGCCCTTTTGACATTCGATCGTTCAGGTTAATCAGTTTATATCAATATACTATTGGCTTTTATTGAAATCGTTATTATATTTCATAACAAACATCCAAATACATTAGTGTATTTTTATCCTGGTCCTAATTTTTTCATTTTTTGTATCATTGGTATTCTTTTGTCCTTCCTACGTTCAAACCTCTTATTAGGTTTGATGCATCAAACATTTCGACAGATCTCTGAGCTTGAACTAATTTTTTTATCTATTATTTAAACATGATTTGTGAAGTAAAAAAACGTAAAATGTTGCGAAACACTTTTCGATATTTACTAATCATGGCGGCAAAGCGCAGTTGGCATCACTATTTCCCATAAGATCGGCAGCTAAAACCAACTGTCAGCTGCTACATACTTTGAGTCTTGACTCAAAAATTTATGTTATTTCATTTTAATAGTAATGTGAATTTATTGTAATAACCGAAAGTATTCAGAGCAGAGGTTCTTAAACGAGAAGTCATCTAACTATGCAATATTGATGGAAAAAAAGAGCGACTTTGAATATGTTCTGAAATTAGGTGGCGTTGAAAAAAAATCGTAGTAACCATCATCGACGTTAATAATTACAAATTTTTGGGAACCACATTGAGGGCATATTCTGTGAGTACAAAACTTCTAAGGTTTGAAACTGCAAATTTTATCATATTTTCATTTATAAGGATTTTATTAAATCGCATTTTGTTTTGCAAAGAATAAAGATTTTAACTTAACTTCTAAAGCGGAATTATACATACACTCGTGTAAACTTTTACCTAAATCACGCATGAGTTCGTAATTTTTTTTTTCAATTTAACGTATTTTTTCATACATTTCGTTTGATGTTTTAAATTAGATCTGCTGCACCCTCCCATACAAGAATTAGTTTTTAATTTGATTTTGAAGAAAAAAACTTAAAGGATTAGTAAAAGATTGAGGTGCTTTAAATATATGATTCAATTCATTATTTCCATTTGGTTTAATCGTCAAGTATATTTATTCACAAATAAAATATTCGTGAAAGCTCGTTTCAAAACAATACATTGCACGATGTTGCGTGTTAAATAAACTGATAAATAAGATGACTATTTTTTTTAATTCTTAGAATTAGATTAAGATCTAAATTCTTTAATTGTTTGCAAAATTAAGTATTTCCCATGATTTAAAAAAATGTTCTGAACGGAATTAATTTTGGTTTGAACTTTATATATTGACAGGCAAATACCGATTAAGATAAAAAATATTGCATCGAAAGCACAGGGGCAATTTATATCTACATTTCATGTATTGGGACATTATTCAATGCTAACCTAAAGCTATTTAGGTTCAGTTACATTAACTTTTAAAATAAATTTTCTAAATACGACCCAATTTTTTTCCGTAAATTTTAGCAACCTTTTTATAATAAATAACTTCTTTTTATAAATTTTGTCTGACAAACTAATATTTTTTGAACTTTGGGCTTTCACAACCATATTGGGTTTGAATTTCGTGGAGATCTTATTAAAATAATATAAGCTATTTCATCTACAAATAACATTTCAAATTCAATAATATTTGCAACACGGAAAAAATTATCATAAACAGTTGTACCTTGATAACGGGACACGCGGAAGAAGTCTAAAATGGATCACAGTCAAAGAGATAAAGGTTGATAAAAAATATACCCATTGAAAAATTGTTTATTTTCAAGCATTCATACCCCTACTATTTACCACACATTTTATTATGTTTAAAATTTGTTACTGGTTTTACTCTGGATAAAGTACAACCGGTGAAAATAATCTGAGATTAAAAATGGCGAGTAATTGGAACCAAATTTTAAATAATTGATCCCGTTAATCAAATCAAATGGAAATTTAAATCTTATATGTGAAAGGATTCAATCCAATATGTCCGTAAATTTTGTGTAGCGGAAAAAATTGAGAAATATATTACAAACTAGTTTCACATCATTTGCGCGAAAACATTTTCTCTTAACTAAAATTTACCTGAAAACCAGACTTATTTCAAATAATATTAATTTAATATCTATAATAATTTTAATTTAAAAAATTGTAAATTACTTTCAAATCTTCATTTTTTTTCACAGTCTAATCTTTGTATCTATTTGCAAATGCATTAATTGATAATTTTTTAAAATTATTATTTTTTCATTTCAAAAATATATTATTTGTGAATTTAGTATTGTAATTAAATAATTTTATTGATGTGTAATTCCTTGTTGTAAATGAATAAATTGATGCAGTTCAAATCTATTTTTGTTAGTTATTTAAAAATAGTAATTACTGCTTGAACATAAATTTAATTTTAATCATAAATTAGGTTGATAAATAAATCATACAAAACTTTAAATTTTTATAACCGACGATAAACGAATTTAATTGTTCGAGCATCATAATTAAAAGTCCACAAATAAACATTTTAGATATTTATTAGGAAGCGAGGTGTTCAACAAGTCTTTATTTAGTAATCTAACAAGCTATAATTCTTCCATATACTTCAACAATGGCTACAGCTATTGAGAAGGATGTGTGTAAAATTCAACATAAATTAATAATTTAAATGCGTCTGTTACTTCTAATATTTTAAAAAATGCTAAAGCAGGTATTATTTATAATTTCAATGCAAAATCTGTATCGCTAAAGTAGTTTTCGTATTTTTTATCGATGAATTTTTGTTAAAAATATTTTGCAAAAATGAAAGAAGAAACATTTAATATTCGATTTGGAAAAGATTAGAGGTAGTGCATTTGCGGAAGCTATTTCAAAATCTTGTATTGTTATTTTAGGAGCCAAATTCATGAGAACAAGTTTTGATTGAAAGAGGGACTTATACGGCTGTGCGGTTTTAGTTGTATGTAAAAGGAATATCAGAGGAACAATGTGGAATATGATTTCTATTATGTGTTCAGAATTTTTGAATATTTTTTTTATATCTAGTACCGCACAAGTTTCAAAGCCTAATTGAAACCAGCCTCATATTACAGGGTTTTGCAATAAACTTGGCCACAAGATGCGCATGCATGTTAATAATTATCCAAGTTTTGGCTTAAATTTCAATTATTACTTTATAAAACCTTAATTCTATTAAAAATATTCCTTACCATATGTTTTAGGATAAAAATGGCAGGATATAATTATTTTTTTTTTTACCCTGACTTAAAAAAAGGATAAACAAAGTAATCATCACACTGTTTCATACAAGCTGAGAGTGAGTAATTGTAATACGAATATCTCAAACGGAGTGAAAAAGTAAATGCCAAACAGTTGCACTTTTACAAATTCCCAACACAACAATCATGAATATCATAAAAAGATATAACATTACAAATTCGAAGCTTGCGGAGAAGGCCATTGCCTCTCATAGAATTATACAAAAAGAAGAAATTCTGGATCAAATGATAGAACTAGGGAATGACAACAAGACCGTCCCTTACAGAGAAATAAAATACCTATTGAGCGTAGATGC
>SGJC01000861.1:0-11051 GCA_009887335.1 Henneguya salminicola
TTCTTTGTCATAATTTGAGCATATATAATAATCAGTACACACTCTTTTTGAATTTTTCCGATAGCAATACCCATTATAACTGAATTTACCACTCATTTAGTTTTCGCGCAGGCGCATGCCAAGTTTATGCGTTTTTATGCGATCCTTACATACTACCGAGATATGAATTTAAAAAATTTTTATGCTTCTTCACTTGGCATCGTTTGTAAAATACGTAACGCCTTAGGGGGGGTTAATATTTTGTTACGTGATACAAAAGAGAAAAATTAACAAAGAACTTACATTTGGAAATAATTTGAACACGTAAAAGAGGAAAAATCTTCCCAATATTTATCTATCATCGGGAAATAAGTTTACAGCAAATCCACACAAAACGACAGCTAAATATAAAAAAACGGGCAAGACGTCTAAAAAAAAATTAACAAGGATATTTCTTTGCTTAAAATATTTCTATTATAAATGATAAATATTTAAAATAATTACACCACGAGTAAACGGCCGAAGCACATAAGGTCAAACACCCATATGTTTACAGAATTATAAGTTGTTTAATGTAATATTTTAAATTAATATTTTTAATAATATTAAAAATTAAATACAATGATTACACCTGTAGCTATTTTGATTTTATATTTGACTAAACACTCAATGCTTATTATGCTGCCCCCTTTTTTCAAAAAATCTAAACAAACGAATAACGGCGAAAAAAATTAAAATATTTCTTAAAGGAATTAAATTCCGACCATCCAGTTCAAATTGCAAAATAATAATTCTAAAATTTAATTTTTCGTTGGCCGTTTCTGAATTCAATCAAGTTTTACACCATTAAGTGACTGCATAATTTAAATGTATTTCAAATAATTTCTTATCGGTTTAGAGAATTTTTCTTTAATTATAAATAATTTAGAATTATTTATGAATAACTAAATATTCTATATCATTTTAGATTAATTTAATCCGAATCATCAAATGAGGATATTATATTGAAATTAGTTTATTTTTAATTCAACTGCAAGTTTGTATAAAATTATTATATATAGCGTCAAAAAAACAACCTTTGATATGTAAAGATAAAGCCGTAGAGAAATAATTCTCAATTACATATAAATGTAACGATTAGAGCGAGGTTATATTCAATCGTCCATTTATTTATGTTTTCTCGAACTGGATGTGTAAAACCTTACTGGTATCTATGAAGGGACTCCACAGCCCCTAAATCCCATGTCAAAGCCTGGTAGGCACCCCTGAAAAAAACCATGTTCTGTCCTAATTAATTATAAAGCCTATTGATGTAAAATAAACTCAAGGTATCAGACTTTTCTTTTCAAAAAACTGCTTTAAAATTGCATAGTGTTCATATAATTTATAAAAATGTCACAAAAATTCTGAGAAATGTTACGCAGGAGACGAATGGGGGAATAGTAGTTTTGTTCGAACCTATTTTAAGGAAAGAAATGGAGTCGAATAAAACATTTTTGGCGCTATATAATTTACAAACGACCTCCTTGCTTTATTTAAAAATTACCACATACTTTTTGAAGATGGCTATTTTTTATGAAAATTTCACAAGTTTGTACGTGGCATCATCCCAAAAACTTAAGGGGTTATTAGCTATGGTTAAGAATAACCCGCAAACGGCCTTAGTTTAATAATTAAGTGGGAAAAGTATATTTAAAAAATTTATCGGCAAAGGAAAGTGTTTTTTAAATAGAAAATATTGTATAATGTATAAAAATAGGTTTCGAATGTGTCTTGCGCGAAAATGTGCGACGGCGCATTCAATGTATTTAAAACTCTTAGCTAGTACTAGTTTCAGGGATTCAGCTTTTAATACAAGTTAAGAGAAATACCGATGAATGTACATCGGGAGGTTGATTACAAATTGTAATAAATTCCTTAAGGGAAAATATTGAGAGGTTAAGAGAGTAAAGCCTACCTCTACTATTAGAGTTTTGAAAATCGTTTAATGACAGTCATTAGAACGTAAATTTGTTCTCTTTAAACGAACCAGTTCGATTTTATGCAATTCCATATTGAAAAAAAAAATGAGGATTATATATTTGATTTAATATGAATTTACAGCCTACTTTTCGATACATCGATAATGAACGATGCAAATTTAATTACTTTTATCATATATTAAAGTAATTTTAGTGAATAAAATTTTCCTATTCGAAATGGAATCAAAAGTGAAAAATTTATGGTAACAATATAATAAAGTTCATGGATAAGTGAGGGAGACATAAATGTAGCAAGCTCTGAAAATAGTACGATCTCTATTAAACATTAAATAATTTTTACGTTATTATTCGATATTGATAACAATACAACGGAAAAAAAATGAGAATTGATTTTTTTCAAAGAAAACCCTAATGTAAAAATGGCCATCTTCCAATTATAACCTTCTTTTCGATATTTTTATATCAGTAAATTTTTTTTAAAACATGTATTTTACAAAAAAAATCGTCTAAAATTTTATATATTTTCGATAATTTATTTTTGGTATAACCTTTTCATATACGACTAAGTACATCTTCTTATTTGCAATATCAACCGGCAACTTTAATAATGTATTTTATCATTCAGATTATGACTCAAAAATATGGGTATTATTCAAATAAATTAACAACATGTTATTTTTCTTAAATCTGTTTAAGTTTTATACCAGCGGTTCCAACCCTTTCTGGTTATGTGACCCATTGATAACATTTTCCCAGTTGTGGCGATCCTAACGATAAAATAAGCTTGGTTGCTCTTTCTTCACGGCTTTTTTTTAAGTTAACTATCATGAATATTTGACCACTAACAAAATGTCTGATCATTTATAGGCAGCGCGTTTTTTAGTTACAAATTTCTTATAATTTATCAACTCAACAATTTGTTATATTTTTAGGTCAATATTTTTAAAAATCAATTTCCAAAAAACTAAAGTGTTTAACTTTACATTTTAAGTGTGTATTGTGAAATGTACATTTCGCAATTAAGAGTCTGGCCTAATAGAAGATACTAACTTTAATGTTGAAATTTTAAAAAATTTTAAAATAAAATAAAGCTTGAGAAAACAAGAATATTATTAATTAGAATAACAAAAATGTTAAAGTTGCAAAACCAAAAAAGCGTCAGTGAGAAGGCTGTGCTTGCTTCTTTTTTGCCGGCTCAGAAATTATTGGAGCAGTCTTTGTAAGAGCATAAGGTAAATCATATTCTACGACAAGTCTACTTCTGTATTTAGATTTGATATCCAACAAGCTTGAAAAGTCTATTTCACAAAGGTATGTTGTTGGAAAACGAAGAGGCATGCGCAACATGATCTCACATAAAACAGGATATAACTGAGAACGCTTGATCTAAAATTTGGAAACTAACATTGAAGAGAAATCTTATCTTGCGCATCGCTGGCAATGAGTTAAATAACTCCTTTTGTGCCTTCTCAGGAACATCTTCAACTCTGATGGTGAATTGGTCTCTAACAAGTGCAAATGGTGTGTCAGGTAAATTTGGAAAATATTCTTAAATTTTTTATTCGAGAATTTTTACGTGTTCATTGAATTAAAATATTGCTTGATTCATCGTTTACTGTTCAATTTTATTTTCATCAAATAAAGCAGATAAGTTCGACAACGTGTAAATTCTATTTTCATTCAATTTTTTTGCCAAAGTTTAAGTTTCAATTGGAATGCTCTGATCATTTCTATCAAATCTAGGCATATCGCATTTGGTCGTTGGAACGATAAATTTAACTCGTTTAAGATTGCAAAGACGTCAACAAAGTAAGTAATTTAGGGAAGTTTATTTTTATTCCCGAAAAGTACTTTAAACGGAGGTTTACATTTTTGGTTAAAAAAAGGTTTCAATTCATCACGAAGATAAAAAAGACGTTTTAAATTTTGCCTCTGAACAAAATTCTTCCCTTAGTGGGAAACAACAGAACATTTTTGGATGCATCCAACTCCCTGAAAAGTTTCGAAAACAGGCGGTTGTTTAAAGCACTAGATTTTACAAAATTCAAGGAACCTACAACTTTTTTCATTGTTTCTTGAAATTCTTGGGGAAAAGTCTTCGTTGCTAACACTTGTCGATGAACCATACAATGAGTTCCGATAGCTTTCGGTGATGCATTGGTTACTAAACGTTGAAATCCAGACCTGCATCTTCGCATTGTTCGAGAACCATCTGTGCAAAAACCACTAACATTTTCCCAAGGGACGTGGGGATTTTTCAGAAATGAGCCAACTGTGTTAAAAACATTATGCGCAGTAGTTGTCGTTTCAAGTGGTTTGCGAAAAAGAAATTCATCTTTGAAATCGCCTTCATTAATATACCGTACGTAAACTAGTAACTGAGAACAGTTTGCCAGATCTGTTGATTCATCAAGCTGGATGCTAAATATTCCAAGTGGAGCAGATTTTATATTCTGTATTGCTTGCTGAATAATATTAGCAGACACGTCGTCCATTCTTCTACTGATGGTGTTATTCGACAAGAATATTGCATTCAATTTGTTAATATATTCAGCTCCAAGCATGACTCGAGAAATGTCATTGGTTGCTGGCAACAGAAAGTCATCATCAATGGTGTGAGGCTTCTTTGCTTTGGCGATGTTAAGAGCCACAAAATATGAAGCTTCAATGGCTGCTACATTTTCCTGTTTGTACTTGCCGTCAGAATCTATCCTGCTTTTCTTGATGCTCTCAGCTTTGTTGTTAAAATACTAATAATCCTTGATTGCAAAGTTAGGATATTTAGCATCAAAATGGCGTTTCATTTTGTTGGGCTTCATCGATTCGTCTGACATAATTTCGTTGCAAAAAAAACGCATGGGTAATTTCAATTCCTGCTGCAACTAAGTATAGCCATACTTTAAAAATTCTTCACTATATTTTCATTTCCTAACACTTGTCTCTCGTTGATTCATTATCATGGAGACGCCAATTTCATAAATATAATTTAGGCCTATATAAAATTTTATAATACAAACTTTAGTTTAGTTGACTTTTTTTAATTAGAGAATAAGAAGCAAGTGCGTAACAAATTTTACTAATAGCCGAGAACATTGTTTTGCAACAAACCGAACATTATTTTATTTACTTCACAAAGTACGTACTTTCATAAAAGAGTTGAAATGGCTAAAATTATTAAATTGTATAAGCTGCTGATATTAATCGAATGAATCCTAATGTTTAAGTGGCAGCAGTGTAGTCAGAGTAGTATTATAGCTTAAAATGATTGTATGAAATGGCTGGCTAGTGTAGCCTAATCACAGTATGTAACATGCAAATTAGAAATTATACAAAACACGTTTTTTTATTTAAAAAACTAATTTTTAAAAGATACCAGGCGACCCTTGGAAAAATTGTCAGACGACTCCTGTTGGGTTCGCGATCCCCAAGTTGGGAACCACTGGCATAAAAACTTCAAAAACGTGTTTGACAAAGATATAGAAAAAATAAAATAGAAAAACCTAGAAATATTAAAATCAAAAAAATATTTGTAGGAGGCCAACAATATTATTTTGAAGCGTTTTAATCGAAGAATTGAAGAGATATTAATATCTATCCAACTCTTTTTTCTTTGTTGCCGATTGGAAAATAAGGAAGCAGATATTTACAAATTTTACACAACATAGACGGAGGAATTGAGTCTTTTTTTTTTACTCGGCCTGGATGTGTAAAACCTTACTGGTCTCTTTCGAGAGGGGCTTCACGGCCCCCCGTCTGCCCCGATGCAGACGTCAGGTAGGCACCACTGATCAGATTCAGCGGTAGTGTGGGGGTCTCCCCAACGAAACGTCACACCCAACCTCTTCCCTCTAGGGACACAGTACCACAAGGGCATTGGCTCAGGAATTGAGTCTTTCTCAGGCATAGGAATTCGATATTATTATACACGGCTCAACAAAAATATCTCTTATAAATTGTTCAGAGCCGCCTGAACAAAAATATATTGAGATATTTGTATTCGTTCTTTCCCCGTTTTTTTCACTTTTCTGGGGTTAATTTTAGCTCGTATTTTTAAAAATGGGTCTCGACTCACAAAATGTTTAGAAACACTGATTTAAAGAATCCATGCAATATTTTTGCTGGCTCCCGTGTTTGTTCGGGGTTTTTCTTAACTTTATGTTGCTTCAACCATTTTCCTAAAATAAATACTAATCTTGGTCAAACTTCACTCAAATCTTCCCAAAAGTTGTAAGAATACGTAAGTACTTCGCATGCTTTCAAAATGAATTAGCATTACTTCGAAACTCAAAATAATCGCTATATTTTAATTTTTTAGTTGGTTCATAAGCAATTTTCATATCCGTTTAAGCATGAAAATATTTTTTTTCTGTTATTGTTATTGGATCAAGGGACTACTTCATTTTAAGTCATCCAGGTAACCCTCTCCTTGTTTAAGATTCCTATTTTTATTGGTATGAGAATTTATACAATTATGTGGCCTGTTAGAAGTATATGATTATCGTAAAAATAACTGTCAAGCTCGCTATCGCTCAGAAAAATATGCTTATTTCTTACCGGAGAGCGTACGCATGCACCAAATTTTTATCGAAACAGCGAACAAGAAATAGCTACAATTATAATAAAATTGCATCTACCTCCCAGGATAGTTGCCAGGTGATCATTAAAATGACCCCCATAGGGTTATCAGAAAAAGGTTATGCCTATTATTCAAACAGCAAAAAATATTTAACGAACAATTCCGAGAACTAAACACATTATCTAGTCCCAATATGTTATTCCTACTTCATTAGCCCCTCAAACAACACATCAAAATTTCCTATCAACTTATTCAAAAGAGCCTTTTCTATTAAAAGATAACCAAGATTCAACAAAAAGAATCTTCATCTCTTCAACACCACGGTTTATTTTTATTCCCCAAAGTTCTAAGGGATTTTGTGATGGTACTGTTAAGGCATGCCCTCGTTTTTTTTTCAATTAATTACGACTCATGGCAATATCGGAAATACATCAGTACCTTTAGTTTTTGCTTTTCTTTCAAATAAAAGGCAGACTACATATACATGTTTGCATAATTCTATTTCGAATTTTATTTTACACGCAAACTCCCCAACCGATCCCCCTTGATTTTAAAAAGCTAACAATAAATTTGTTTTCTTTAACATTCTTATCTTCTCTGATTAAAGTGCTATTATCCCTTAGCCAAAAAATGCAATGAACTATCGCCATTGAGAATAAATATCTGATATAAACGATCCATTTTTCATGCAGAAAATAGAAATCACTCCCTTCTTTTCATACGTACCATTTAATTATGTCGCATGCGCAATTGCTGAGTTATTTTTTCTCTACGCTTAAATCGTTCAGTTTCTCATTGCCTTTTTACAAGATATTTACAAAATTTTAAAAATGCATAAATAATCCACTAAGAATTCCTCTTTCCCAATCTATTTATGGAATTGTTATGAAGTCATTGCTAATAATTTCACACGAACTAATAATTTAGTGGAACGTTGGAATAACGCATTCCAGCATTATGTCGGGATTTCTCGCCAAACTATATTTTAATTTGTAAAGTAGCTAAAATCTTATCAATCGATAAATTAAATAAATAATACACAACATAGAGCTGGGGTTAACATTTAGACGCCCAAAAAAAGTATAAAATTTGAAATCATTAAATAGTATCCATCGTATCCTATTTCAACTAAAGTCAAAAAATCTGTTATCTTCAACAATTTAAAATATTTAAAACAAACCTATTAAATCAAACTTTAAAGTATGGAATATAAAAGTAATAAAAAAATTATATAAACTTCAATAAAATTTTTTTAAAGAAATACGATTAAAAATTTTTGTTTTTACTAAAATTTTAACAATTGAAGGAGTTATCATGTTTTCAACTTATGCGCATGCGAAGCACTGTTTTGCCATGAAAAGTTGTATTAGCTAAGCCAATCAAAGATGCAGCCAGTAACAGCTGACTATCCTTTGGTTTAGTTAGTTAAAACTAACTGAGAGATCTTTAAGCTTCTCAAAAAATAGACCAGCATGAGTTTTAATAATCAAGTCGATAACAATTAAGCTGAGCGAATTGACATCTTGGTAAAAAAATATTAGATAAATCCAGCCTTTTCCCGAAGCCATTTCTTCGAATAAAAAAATAAAATTTCCATTGAAACAAATAGAATACCCAGCTTGAATAAAACTAAAACTTCTATATTATTTTGCTGTAAACATGAAAAGACAATTCTTTTTACTTCTATAAATTATTGGGACTATATTTTTGTGTTTGTAAGCTCAAACTATTTTAATTGACATTTTTAGATTTTTAAAGATGAAAATAGAAAGGATCGTGGAGCTAAATTAATATCGATAAGAATTTCGTAACAAAATGTTAAAAAACGATTCTCACTTAGAATTACAAGAAATTTTAAAAATTTCAGCTGAGATTGCTGAGGAATTTACTTTGTTTCAGATTCAATGGTAAGGTATTAAATAGACGATGGTAATACATAATCATTTTAGACCCTTCCCTGGTATCTTATCTTTTATAACGTTTCATCAACGTCTGAGTAATTTTCTTAATCAACTCAAATACGAAAGGGCGATGGGAAAGTTAACAGAAACATTAGAATACAAATTGATATCAAATTAACAAGATTTCAACACGGGGACAACTTTTAAATCATTAATAAAGGTGTTCCTCACAGGTTTAAAGAAAATAAATTTAGATTTTGAAATAAAATAAAAACCAAGATCGTTTGGATTAAAAAATTTACAAACCTGTTTATTATTTTTTAAACACAGAAGTGTAACCGTTTCCCTCCATATTGTCACTTTCTTCATTTGAGCATCTTTTTTTTAACTTCAATTTTTAATTTTTGTCGTTATCAATCGCTCTTGTTTTTAAACAATTTTTGGCTGCCAACTGCCATCTTTAAGATACTTCATGTTTTTTATTGAAAACGAGATGCCATGGAAAAACGCGCGAAAAAATTAACGAACAATGATCCGACAAAATGTAAAATAGGTACCTGACTCGTTTAAGATTACGTGTCTTTCTAACTTGATTTTCTGTTCTCCAGGACGTTTCGTGGCCGTCAGAACAAGAAGGAACTCTCGAGTGATCTTCTCACTAACTTTTGTTTATAAACGACAACTTTTCTATGTATCTGATTCAATTAACGATAAATTTAGGACGAGTTCTGTTTGTACGAATTCAAGAATAGAATAACTCTTATTCAAATTAAACGGGATTTTTTGTGTATATTTTATTTAAAAAAAAATTATGTTAGAAAAAATATTTATTAAGATACGTGAATTCTCTGGCATAAAGAAAATAGATTCGGACATTGAATCACTTTAATTTTCGGAGGCGAAACAATCCGAACAAATATTTCTTATTTTTCACTTACATCGTAATTAAAGTTGTATTCTCAGGATTATGATAATTAAATAGTTTCAGATAAAGAGGATTATGAGGGAATATATTTTAATATGCTCTTATCAAGATTCTTACGTAGTAATTATCAATCATTTATTTAGATTATGTTATTTGGCTATTATTTGTTATCAACTCAAATAATTTTTCAATAAAATACCCAGTGGAAAACCCAGAATTTGAATTGGATATATTTGGTGCTTTTATAGTTAATTGTAATGGAGTAAATAGACATCAAATATTTTTAGACTAATTTAGTTGTATCATTATCAACACGCGTATATGATGTCTTTACAAGAGATTCTGATGATAACAAAGAATTTTTCATTCTATTTAACAACCAGCATAATGATATCTACGAATTCTTTGTTAACTATAAACAGAATGAACATTATTTTACTTTGATTCTTTTGATTGCACATTTTCACATTTCAAATCATACGATAACAAATTTTAAACCTAGTAATGATTTTATTTTTTTCCCTCTTAGAATCTTACCATTTTATAAGTTATTTCATTAATTATACTTTTGGCTATAATACTAATTTTGTCTGTAATTCATTATATATAGTGGAAATGAAAGAATACACTGACAAGTCACAAGGTTGCTTTGCTAAATTGATTGTGGAGAGTCTAAAGTTTACACCAAATTATCGTATAAAACCGAAATCAGGTAAATATAACCTTATAATTTTAGACACAGTGTGCAAAGGTAAAAGAAATTAAATTATTAAATGAGGTTTTGCTCCTAGTAATGCTTCTATAGCATTAAGTCTTTTCTTGACTACTCTTGGGCTATTATTGATTCTATTTAGCTCGTATGCATCCGCTAAAAAAGAAAGAAAAAAAAATTCTTTAATCTAAATTTTAATCACATATTTTTTTCGAAATTAAAAATTTTAAATCACAACGTAGGACGTCTAAAAATTTGATTATATTTTAAGTCTTAATAAAGGAGTTCGTATTGGCTTTATTGTCTGAGTTCCGAAATATTTATATCTTTTCACATTTCAATTCAATATTTCAAATATTTATAGTAAAAGCTTTGTAATTTTTCGCGTTCCAATTCTTATGTATAAAAACGGCGATGTGCATGTTCTCAGTAGTTTCAAGAAAATTTCACTATACTACTTTCCCCTTTCTCCTTATTAGATTGAGAAGATAAGACATCGTCTTATTCTAACTTCGGGCGATCTTTCAACTCTTTCTGATCGTCGTAATTGTTAAGCTTGATCTTCTTCAATCTCATGATTAATAGATGATGTAGGTTCTTTCCAAACGTTCCAAATTAATGTTTACTAATTTTTGAGGTCGATACTATAATTTTTGTCACTTATGAAATAATCTCGTCATTTAATTATAATCTTAAAACAGTAGTTGCGGCGCACGCTCATACTGGCATTCTTAAAATTGCATTTTACAACAAACTGTGGGAAAAAAATTTTCGAAAGAACTAAAAAAGGAAAAATAAATCAATTTAGTAATCGCATTTTTTTTTTAACAGTTTAAATTCTTTCTACCTTTCACTGCGCATAATTCTTAGTGTTTGCAATCCCATCTGCGAAAATATAAATTTTTGTCAGATAAATTTATTTTTACATACTCATATGCAACCGTTTCTTAAAGACACCCTTTCTGTCTAGACCATT
>SGJC01000862.1:0-16431 GCA_009887335.1 Henneguya salminicola
TTTTATATTATTGGTAATAATGAAAATTCCTTGTGTCTTATTTATAAAGTTACAATCGAAAAAAAAGTAAGCAATTTACATCGACATTACGAATTACGTCACCCTTCTCTTTAAACTCAATATCCATAAATTCGAAATTGAGAACAGAGAAACTTAAGTCATTGCAATCTGGTCTTCACAAGCAACAAGGGCTCTTGCTTTTCTTTTACTCTTCAAAGATGACTCGCAAAACAAAGCCAGTTTCATGATACGTAACAATATTGTTCGTGCTAAAAGTCCATATAGAAAATCAGAATCGATAAGAGAAACTTGGAAAAAGGGTCAAGGTTTTAGATCCAGAAGAATCAAAACTGCATAAATTCATCACACAGGTTACTGTGCACCACCGTACAACTAAACATCGTATTCGAGCAGTTGGTAAAAATTTTGAAAACATTTAATTTAGATCTCGCCAAGTCTTAACACATTCAGGATGTTTCAAAATTGACATTTATTTTTGTCCTTTTTGTATTTACAGAAGTATATTAGAAGGAAGAAACGGTAAACCTAGTAGTTATTACGGAAAAAACTCTTGGTCTAAATGTTAGAAATGCGAATGATGAAGTAAGGAACAAATTTGAATTGCTTGGTGATAAACGGGGGATGGCTGTGGCTGAAGAAACACCTCCCATTATAGAAAAAACCAAAGGTCTTCCCAGTCTTTTAAACAGAAATCCTAAAATTTCACGTTTCTTACTTTTTAACTGCATAATTCACTTCGAGGATTTCATAGCTAAGGACTTCAATTACGAAAACGTATGGAAGATTGTTTTACAAAATGTGAATTTAATCAGAAAAAATGCTAAAAATATCGTCAATGTAAGAACTTTGTAGAAGAGTTGTTAGAGAGTGACGATAAAGATGAATCGCTGAGGGATTTATTCTTGTTGTGTGTTGTAAGGGGGCTGTCAACGGAGAGTGTTTTTAATCCTGGTTTTTGCACTGATATGTTCTATCATAACATTTGCACAATAAAAATAAAAAAAAAATCAGAATTGAAAAATGAAACAAGGCTTTTAAACTTAATATTCTTTACACACACAATATAACCTTTGCAAACGCTGAATTTGGTTTTATGATGTTATGAAAGAAATATCACAGGGTTTCCAAGACTAACTCAACTTTTTTCCATGACTAATTCAACATCGTCTAACTCTAATTCAACAATGTTAAAAATACATATCTTTCATGCGGGAAATTTAAAACTTCAATTTATTTTATACTTTAAGTTATTTTAAAAACTTTAATTAATTTAAAAACTTCAATTTTTTATAAAATCGTTGCATTATTCAACGTTATCCGACATATTCAGAATTCTTATTTGAATTTTAACTTTTATTAATGAAAAGAGAAAACATGCTAAATAACGATACGAGTGCTTGAATTTAGAAGCTTACAATCGAGGAAACAGCTGCCCAAAAAATAGCAGAAGTATTTTACTATAACAGAACAACAGTACATTATTTTGTTAAACGATATCTTCTAAAAGAAGAAATTGATAACCAGCCAAGCGTGACACGCACTCAAAAAAAGCAAACAGCGGCTCAAGAAATAGAGATAAACAGTTGGGTGAATAAAAATTGCAAGATTTCTTTAAGGACTATATTTTACAATTGTATGCGAGAATTCGGTGTTAAAATTTTTAAATTGACAGCAGCAAACTTTTTAACAGGTTTTTTATATACGTTAAAGCGCATTCACATAGTTTCTGAACGTAGAAACACGCGAGTAAACCATTGATTTCCGTTTGCAATACGCTCTCAGATATATTAATTGTTCAAGAAGATATTTTGAAAATGAAATTGTTTTTTTGATGAAGTTGAGTTGGCTTCAATGTTACTTTAAGATGTTTTATGGGTCGATCTTTTGCGGGAACATCAGCCAGCTTATCAGTTCCTGCAACACGATCGATAAATATTTCAATTTTTTGGGCTATTATCTGATCATGAATCATACTATAAGAATCACGCCTTTCTGCATATAATTATACTAGTTATTCCTGCTTTTTACTAACACTTATGGAGAGATTAAGAAGAAAAAGAATGAATCATGCGATTTTAATAATGGACAATGACAGATTTGACACAACTTCAACATATTTAGCTTTCTTCATATTCTATTTTTTTGAATCCGATTGAGAATATGTTTTCTAATTTGGAATAAACATGTTAAACGCTGGAATCTAAACAATGAAACAGTGGTAAGGAATTTGATTGAAAATGGATCAAGCCATATTACTAGTGAGGATATCGAGGCTATTATCGAAATATGCCATCATATATTAGAAGGTGAGTCAGCTAAGAAGAAATATTTGATTAAACCTTAATACTTCAATTTATCTGCATTTTAATTGTTTTTATTTCCTCCAATTGGTTTTACTTCTGTTTATACATTGTTACATAACCCTAAAATTTTCCTTTTGTTATTGGGAAAATATAAAAAATAGATATACCAACAATAATTGATAATTAAAAATCGAAATACTACACTCAATATTTATATTATCATCAAGATTGTTACCAAGGTTTCTTATTCTTAAAATGTGTGAAAATATAACTCTACTATTTTCTTGTATGATTGGACTAAGCGCAACATAATTTAAAACATTTCATACAATAATCATGTCGCAAATAGATTTTACGTAAATATTTGACATTATTGGTTTTATATATTTACAAAACACATGGACATCTTAGTACGTCTATTATAATTCAATCTCTATATATCTGATTCAATTGTAGCCCTGTTATATCGCACAATTATTCAAGAACTATATTTATATAAATTACTGCAAGTTAAAATAATGTTAAATCAGTTTTGTACCATATTGAATTAATATTGGACGATGTTGGATTAGTATTTGTCACTGTTGAATTAGTGTTGAAAACCCTGTATTAATTTCTCCCAATTGTATACAGTTTTGAAGCTAAACGTCGGCTCGTTGTTTGCAGTTTTCAGCATTAAATATGCAATCCTTTTTCACGCGCAGAAGAAAATATAATTAATATCAAAGAAAAAAAGTCAAAAGAAGACAAAGCAAAATTGGAAGAGTTGCAAGCAGATTTTAAACATAGACTTAAAGATGTGAAAATTTTGACGTTTTCATTTTCATATTTTGAGAATCCATTTATTTTTGATATTATTAAAGATAAAGTTTAATTTTATAAAAAAAAATTATTATAAAAAGAGGCAGGGAAATTAGAGTTATTAGAGACGAAAGAGAACCGACAATACAAACACTGCACAAATTTACTTCTTCTTGAAAGCTTTAAGCTCGTACCAAAATAAAAATATCCACACTATAAATCACCCCATGGCCGATTAATTTTGATTTTTGGAAAAATATATTTTTGAGAATCTTTGTACACCACAATGAAGTTAGTGAAATCAAAATGTAGTTCACAAATAGCCAATCATTATATCATAGAATTGGTGGCATCGGCGTTAAAAAATGTTTAGAAAAATTTTAAAGATTTGACCAAAGGTCTTTATTAAATGTTAAACTTTTTTTTATAATATATTTTTATAATTAAAATTTTGAAATAATGATTTAGTATTTTCTTCTCTTAATTAAATAATATATATTTATTTAATATTATGAGACTATGGGTGGGACAGTTTATAATATATGAAAAGCAGGATAGCAGCTCTCTTTGAGCTCTGGTATATCCTCCTCTTGTATATAATATAGTTTTTAATTGAGGTTTGTGCTTTTTTTGCTTAGTCTTACAATTTTGGGGAGAAGTGTTTGACTCGAAACATAAATTAATTTGTGAATGCATATTTTTAAATTTTAAGAATTAATTTTTGATATTACAATCCTGTGTAAAGAAATGATTCAATTATCTGTCAAAAAAATAAGTGTGAAATAGATTAAAAGCAAGCAGTATGTTTGTGAGATAAAATTAACAACATGAAAATATTAGCTTTAATGTTGTTAGACGACCGCTAGGATTATCTTTTGTGTTCAAAGAAATCAATAATATTGGATTAATTTTTGAGAATTATTGACTTGAAACATAATCCGCTGTTATATGTCCTTATATGGAAATGAAAAAGCCTATATATAGGATTAGTGATCGACCGCCTGTATCTACTTAATAAATATGACTGATGAAGAAAATATACCAATTGTAGTTGATAATGGATCAGGTATGTGCAAAGCTGGGTTTGCTGGAGATGATGCACCTAGAGCTGTTTTCCCCTCAATTGTAGGAAGACCAAGACATCAAGGAGTGATGGTTGGCATGGGCCAAAAGGATAGTTACGTTGGAGATGAAGCTCAGTCAAAACGAGGTATTCTTACATTGAAGTATCCTATCGAACATGGCATTGTCACCAATTGGGATGATATGGAAAAAATATGGCATCACACATTTTATAATGAATTGCGTATGGCTCCAGAGGAACATCCAGCTTTATTAACTGAAGCTCCCTTGAATCCTAAAGCTAACAGAGAGAAAATGACTCAAATTATGTTTGAAACTTTTAACTGCCCAGCTATGTACGTTGCCATTCAAGCTGTTCTTTCTTTATACGCTTCAGGTAGAACATCAGGTATTGTTATGGATTCTGGTGATGGTGTTTCCCACACTGTCCCTATTTACGAAGGATACGCTCTCCCACATGCTATTTTAAGATTAGATCTCGCTGGAAGAGATTTAACAGATTACTTGACGAAGATTCTTACCGAAAGAGGATATAGTTTTACAACAACGGCTGAACGAGAAATTGTTAGAGATATTAAGGAAAAACTTTGCTACATGGCTCTTGATTTTGATCAAGAAATGGCAACATCGGCTTCAAGTTCAAGCATTGAAAAAAGCTATGAGTTACCTGATGGCCAAGTTATTACAATCGGTAATGAAAGATTCCGTTGCCCAGAAGCTCTCTTTCAACCATCCTTCTTAGGAATGGAATCTGTTGGAATTCATGAGACTACATACAATTCAATTATGAAATGCGATGTAGATATTCGAAAGGATCTTTACGGTACGTATGCAGAAAGAAATCACTGCATTAGCTCCATCCACCATGAAAATTAAGATTGTTGCACCAGAAGAAAGAAAATACTCCGTCTGGATTGGAGGATCTATTCTTGCTTCTCTCTCTACTTTCCAACAAATGTGGATTTCCAAGCAAGAATACGACGAAAGTGGTCCTTCCATTGTTCATCGCAAGTGCTTCTAAATTTAAAATCTAACATTTAATTAGCCTTAATAATTTAATGTTACGCCTAATATTTAATAAAATTCTTTGACATGTTAAATTTTGTGCGGAATATTATTTATTTCTTTCTCAGAATCTCGGTAACTTGTCAAATCAACTTTTAATGGCATTGTCTAAGATATAGGAAAATATGAATAAATAAAATACTATGTATTCATTATAACAATATATTCCCGAACACTATTAGCACAGTCAAATCAAATGAGATAATATCAATTAAAAATTAAATTTATAAAAAGAGACAAATTTCAACAGCCTAAAAAATTTATTTGAATCCTAATAGGAATAATAATTAAGAAGTATTTTTTTCATATGATTTACATGCTATATTAATACGTAAATTACTCGAAAGGAGAATGCTTTAAACTTTTTACATTATCTAATAGGGGCCATTCCGTTTTGAATATTAATATTCACGTCACTATTTTTGGGAAATAAATATATTTGTCGAAAGTGAGTCATTCCTCTAATGATATCGAGAAGCTTAACAAAGCTGCTGCATTTAAGAATATTTAGACAAAAGTTGTATGACTAAAGCATGATATTTTAATTATTAAAAATTTAAAATATTTAAATTGTATTTGATAGTAAATGAGATATAGTATAAAACTGAATTTTATTTCTCCTATTTATGGAAAAAATGATTGATTACCTCTAATCGGGACCAACATATATTATCAAAAACAATCTTAGAATTATATAGACCTTAATGGTTTCTGCCATTTAACTCTGTTCAATTAAATATTTAATGAAGTTCAGGATATTTAGTAAAAAATCTATTTTATCAAATTTTTTAAAAGTTTATTCTGTTGAGGATATTTTACCGCATATTATTTCCGACTGAGCCTGATCACTGATTCAAATCTAATACATTTTTATTGTTTTCAATTTTTGATCACCTTAAACTTAAATTTTAAAGGAAAACCTAATTAAAAATATTTTATACCCAGCACGCGCATAAATACATTCGCAAAAATACAGTTTTCAGAATATTCCAGAAAAGTGGAATTAACTAATTAATGAAATTTATATTTACCCTCAGCTGTATTGTATAATTTAAACAAGAAGTATATCAATATTTTAATAATTTACTAAAACGTTAATTACTCGTTTTCACCCCTCTTTTGCCCTTAAAATTTACCGGCATAAAATGAATTGGAGAAAAACAAAAATATGAGGCTGTAAGGTTACGCGGCTTTCTAAAATAGCTATACTAAATATTAAATTATTATATTTAAAGATTTGAAAATAATATAATTAATTTAATGTACATTGAGTTGTTTATCATAATGAATTATTGAAAACTATAACGATTCCACATTTTATTTCACAAGTAAGTTTAAAAAAAAACATTTTACTTTGTTTATTTTATGGCTTTGCATTTTTTTTTAATTATTCGAAAAAATGTATTCAATGATTAGTTCTTGCGGTTTATTTTTTTAAAATTTTAGAATACACCTTTAACAAAAGTGAAAACTCATATTTTAACATTCAAAATACATTTTTTATATTGGTCGGGATCACACAATCATAAAACCAGATCTTTTTTGTTAAAATGACACAATCTAGATCGGAATTTTATTTTAAACTTTCATCCAAGGTAGATATTGATTTTCATTCTTCTTTTCTACGGGAGAAAATATTAATTCTCTAGCTGATTCACATATGTCTTCATTAAAGACAGGGTTGATCCTAACTATCTGAAATTATTGACACATTTTCAACTCTAATATCGTCAAACATTCCAATGACACAAGTTTGATAAATCATCAAATACATTTTTCTGTTGCTCTACTTCATTAATGTTGTGCATAAAAGCATTTAGAATTCTCTGTTATACTTCATTTATAAACTGATATAATTTCGTTCCAAGCTGGGATTATTATAAGGCTCTACAAAATATAGAATGCCCATCATCAGTCTTATATATTTTTTTCGAGCGCTTTGGTTTCGAAATTCAATTAAAGAGCTCGCGGAGTTAAATGCTTAAAGGTAGCTATACAGGAATTCCAAGACTAATTCAACATAGTCTAAATCGGAAATAACATTTTTTAAACTTTAATAATTTATATAAATATGTTCTCGTGAATAACTGTGTGTTAAATATATAACAATGCTACAGCTAAGTCTGACACATACAGATGGAATTAAAATTGGAGGGTACGACTCTCGATGAGTATAGTCAATATATAATACTAATAATGTCAAAATTTTACGTAAAATCAATTTGCGACATGATCATGGTATGAAATGTTTTAAATTATGTTGCGCTTAGCTCACTCAAAAAAAATAGTAGGATTATATTTTCACACATTTTGAGAATAAAAAACCTTCATATAATTTTGATGAAATTACAAATATTAAGTGTAGTATTTCAATTTTTAATTATCAATTATTGTTACTATGTTTATTCTCTATATTTTCCAAATAACAAAAGGCAAGTTTTATGATTATGTAACAAGGTATTAACAGAAGTAAAACCAATTGGAGGGAATAAAAAAAAATAAAAATGCAGATAAATTAAAGTATTAAGGTTTAATCAAATATTTTTTCTTAGCTGACTCATCTAATAATATATGATGGCATATTTCGATAATAACTTCGATATACTCACTTGTAATATGGCTTCATTCATTTTAAATCGAATTCATAGGCTCTGTTTCATTGTTTGGATTCTAGCGTTTAAAATGTTCCTTCCATTTAGAAAAAATATTTTCAATCGGATTCAAAAATGGAGAATATGAAGGAAGATACATATTCTCAAATTGCGCGTTGGTAATTTTTGTTTGCGTTGCAACAGTTTTGTGAAATCTGACATTGCCCATGATTAGAATAGTATTATTCTTTCTTTTGCTTCTTAATCGCCCCATAAGTGTCAGTAAAAAAGAGGAATAGCTAGCAGAATTATATGCAGAAAGACGTGATTCCTATAATATGATTCCTGATCGGCTAATGGCACAACAAATTATAATAGTTCTCGATCGCGTTGCAGGAACTGACGAGCTGGCCGATATTCTCACTAAAGATAGAGTCATATAACATCTAAAAGTAACATTGAAGCTAACTTTATAAAAAACACAATTTCATTTTCAGAATATCTGCCTGAAAGCTTACTATATCTAAGAACGTATTGCAAACGGGGATCAAGGGTTTCTGGCGTGTTTCTACGTTCAGAAACTGCGCGAATACGCTTTAACGTATATGAAAAACCTGTTAAAATGTTTGCTGCTGTTGATTTACAAATTCGAGCACCGAACTCTTGAATACATTTTAAGATATAGTCCTTAAAGAAATCGTGCAATTTTTATTCCCCCAACCTTTTATCTCCCTTTCTTGAGCCGCTGGTAGCTTTTGTTGCGTGCGTGTCACTCTTGGCCTGTTCTCAATTTCTGCTGTTAGAAGATATCGTTTAACAACATTATGTAAAGTCGTTCGATTGTGGTCAAATACTTATGCTATTTTTTGGAAGTTGTCTCCTCGATTGTAAGATTCAATAATTCGAGCTCTCATGTCGTTGCTTAACGGGCTTCCTCTTTTCATAATAAAGTAAAAGTTAAAATTCAAGTAGAAAATCGTAATATATCGTAAAAAGTCTAAAATTGTAAAAATTTTTAATATAAATTAAAATTTTAAAATACTTAAAGTCTAAAATTTTCCGTTATTAAGAAATTTATTGTAAACATTGTTGAATTAGTGTTGTACAACGTTGAATTAGTCTTTGAAATCATGTATCTCCGTTTGAATAGATTTCTAAAGGAATTTTGTCTTTTGAGACATGGGTATAACTTTCACATTCAAAAGCGTTCCTACATTATGGGCTGTTAGGATTCTCAGAGGCATTGCGTCAGAGAAGTGTTTTGGCTTGAAAATTAATTTCTGTACTAAAAAGAAGCATAACATGATAAAAAGTAACATATGTACTCGTGTAAAATATTTATTGAACTGCCCAATCCCTCTTGTTCTATTTTCAGAAAATAGATAATATAGATTTTTTTTGGGCAAGGAATTTACCGTAAACGGCGTTGCGCAAATATTTTTTCCCTTTCAATAGCGCAACTATTTAATTTAATTATTTCTTTAATTTTTTTTTATAATTTTATCGTGAAAAAGTTAATATTGAGTCAAAATTGATTTAATAATTTTTTTGCCTTAATCCCATCATAAATAAAACACACTCTGACCCTTTGAATGGAGCGATGTATTAGACTCCAACTCAATGTAAAACTATCCTTATGTATTGCTACAATAGTAAGACACTCCTAACAGCTGTTATATCCCACGCCCGTTTGTCGCTGTTTAAAAAAAAGCCATAATGCGTTTTTGCAAAACCAGGATTATTAAGGGGAATTGGGTTATCCATCTTTTTTTCATCTTACTTTATAAAAATCTATTTGGTTACTTTTCTTATTAGCTTGCATGTAGTGTCTTAGCAGTTCACCACAACTCCTTCATAGTAAAATAAATAAATTAAATAATAAGAGTAAATAGCTAAATTGTTTGAAACGTGTATGATCGTTACGGCGACATATATTATCATTCTAAAATCGTTAGTTTTCCTGGCTAATAATTTTTGCTGTTGATGTTTTCAGGTTTTTTCTCATAAAATTATTCTTTTATTTTATTATTAGATTTTTTGTGCATTTATTTTTAAATGTCAAATTTTAGTTTAAAAATCACCGGTAGATATAAAAATACAACGAGAATGGGATAATCATAAATTATCTTTATAATTCTTTTAACCCAGTTATTAATTAAAAAAAATAAAGTGAGGCGGTATTTAACATAATTTTAATCAAAACTAGAATATCTGCAAAATTGCCGTCTGGGCAATTGCAATGGAATGCATGTGTTAAATTTATTTTAACACGAGATGTCTGGGAATTATACACGAAAATTAGTTTAAACTTAAATTTGAAGCTACATGAAATTATAAGATGTTTAAGCAGATTCCGTTCAACTTTAAACCATGGTTGAGTCATTGTTGCGGAGAAATATAGGTCATGATGGCAACATTAAATTTAAGACAAGGGGGATAACATTATTTTTTTTCCAGATCTCGATAATACAATATCAAAAGACTGTGGTTTCTCACATAACACCTGCAGTTTTCGTCTTCCCATATAATTTGACATCGAGACAGTTCTACATATAAATTTCATGAACCAGCTTTTTCTCTCTAAAAATATTTCTTACGCGTCTGTTTTCTTAAGATCGTTAAAATGGTCTTTGATTTATCCCTAAAAGCTTTTAAAATACAATAAATATTTTTATCATTCCCATTTTCCCCCATACGGGTAGTAATTTTTCCATTGGTTTAATCCACTTGTTTTGAATTTACTTACATAGAAGGAGGCTAAATTTTATTTATTCAAACTATTTTGTTGTTCCCCCATTGCAAAGGTCGAGGAAGCAAAGACCATACTTCTATATACATATGAACTACTTTGCCCCTCCTTCATTCTTAGAATCACCTTCCATTTTTTCCGCTGCGCATCATTTCGTCGCAACATGAATTATTCTCGTAAATTTATTTAGATTTAAATTATATTAATAAATTCACGAGAATAATTCATGTTGCTACAAAATTTTCCACGCGACGAAATGTCGTAGATTCCATTTTTTCAATGTGGATTCATCTACGTACCCTTATAGTACAAGGCATAGAAAAAGTTTTTATACTTTCTTATTGGATATGAAATTTTTACAAAATATATTTAAAAATTGTTGAGAGTCTTTAACAAAATATTAGAAGTAAACGCCCCCGTTTTCAGATTCCCAAAAGATCAATACCTTTGTTTTATTATTATTTATATTAATGAAAACACGACTATTACAATATTTAAAAAATAATTCTAACAAATTAGATACAAATAATAGTAAAACCTAGCCTTGGCTGATAACTACATACATGCCATAACAGCTCAGTAAGTACCTAAATCCCATCGAGACAAAATTGTCAGAAAATTCAAAAAAGTAACACAAAAAAAGAGACCTATTATAAATTTAAGTAAATTGAACCATCTAAATTGCCTTAAATCGATGACAGGATGTATTAAATTATAATATTAAAAAACTAACCCTAACATTTTATATATTCAGGCACTCTCCTGCTTACTTTCTTTCTCCCTCCCACAATATGTACAATTTTTTTAAATTAGATAACAGTTAGTCTTTTGATTAGCATCTTCTTAGAGATCTAACGGATAAATAAAGAAGTAACAATTTTGTTTAGAAGAAAGAATGAACAACTATACAAAAATTACACTCTAAAAATTTTTCCGGATATTTTTGCATGCTAATTTAAAATAAACCTATCTTTTGTTTATAAGATTTCTTTGTTGTATGCTTTGTATTCAATGGACCAAAAGCGAGGTAAATAAACTGGATATTTTTGAGATTGATTTTTGAAAATTTTTACGCTTATAATTTTTAAATAACGCAGACAAAATAAATCTTCGGAAATATATTTATAAAAAGGATTATTTTTTAATTGTATGTTTATGGTATTCATTTGTTACACATAAAGTTTGAATTCTCGAATTTTTAAATACTAGAATCTTATCTCAGGCCTATAAATTTATATAAAAATACAGAATATATTATTAGGATGAGAATTTTTAGGTGTTTTGTTGAAACGAATAAAAAAAATGTCAATTTGGTTAATTTGCATTTGTTAACTTTTTACACTCGAGCAAAATAATATAATATTCTTTTTGAATTGCATAAAATCTTTAAAAATTGAAGAAAAGATGCAGAGAGTAATACATAAATCTTATACTGTATTATATGAAGGAAGAGTTAATAAAAACTTAAATACTCTCACGCTTTATAGAAAATATCATTTTAAAAAGAAATCTAATAAAAGAAAAATATTTAATCTCAGAATATTATGAAATTTTCTGTATTAAACTGAAATTGATAAATACGAAATGTGTATTTTGAGCGACTGCTCAGATCTGCAACAAAATTCAATAAAAACTAGTAGTAAATTTATGTTCAAGCTTTTACTGAGACGATATTTTAATCGATTAAAAGAAAGAAGTAAATATATGATACCCGAGCTGAAGCCTTCGCAGTATGGCAGCTCTAGAAGAAAGAGGTTATGCATATGATTTATTGGGGGATACGTCTAATTGAACGCTCTAGGACTCAATTTATTAGGCAGTGTAGTAAAAGTGGCTTAATCCAATTTAAAAAAATTTTAGATTCTTTTTCCAGCGACCGGTAGACGTATAAGGATCCAAACAAGGACGATAAAGACGTTATTATGGGTAGAATTCTATATCTATCCCAGAATGTTTTTTTTTCAAAATTTTATTTTAATTGTCGAGTTTAAAAAAATATATCACTTTTAAGTTTAGACGGTGGGCACATTATGTGAAATAGTTGATCACTTTCAATAATGTGGTCACAACGAATGCTTACAAGTCGAAAATACCCTATGTTAAGAGCATTTTTTATGATAATAGACAATAATTTCCTTTTTAATAAATTTAATAACCTAAACCCATTTTTAGGGATAAAATTAAAACTGGCAATAATATTTATGAACGGCACATGCGCAACGTAAATTAAAATGTCGTTATACGTGATGCTCTCATATGAATTTATAGACATGGCTTTATACGATACAAATATATAGCCAGGAATTAACTTCAAACTTTACATATACCAGTATGCATGCCCGGTAGGGGTTAAACTGCTTTACAATAATCTTCTATCTCATATATCCTTGATCTTGAGTAGACTAAACAGAAAACTTATTAAAATTAATAAAGGTAGGATATCAGAAATATAATGAATTATATACCCATCCACGAGTAGGAAACGGGGGAAAAGAAAACTAAACTTTCCAAACCGTAAATTTATACAAAATTATAGCGATAGTTTAAACCTTTACTGAAAACCCAACCAAAACTATAGGTTAAACGATTTACGAAAAAATAAAACAACACCTACAAATTTGAATGACAATTACAATTTTATTGCAGACAAATATTTTAAAAAGTTTATAAATTTTTATCCTTTAATTTTGATGCTATCCTATTAAAACTGTAGAGACTAAGATAAGGATGTAGGCTATTCTGTCGTATATGCGTGTCGGGGTAAGCGTTTCTTGACTTTTCCCCTAGTGCTTTTTATGTATTGTGGGATTGCTCCTGTATCTAGTTCAACGAAGTTATATCAATTATTTACGGTTAAGTGTATGAAGTTGTATTTATAAAGTGTATTTTAGGTCTTCAAACAATCAAAAATTAGGGTTGTTCCTGGCAATATATTTGAGATAAAGGTGAGATAAAGTTTTTCCCGGTTTCTCTTTGATAGGGAAACGAGAAGGAAATCATTTGTTTTTCTCACACATCTCCAAACACCCTCTGGCCATCAATTTTTCTGTATCAGTTATATTTATTTTTATCGAACTTACCATCCTATCTTTTGACTACTTTCCGGGTTCTCCTCTAGATCTACTTTTTTTTTTCAACAATGCAGTCCCTACAAAAGTTCCATAAGATATGCGAAACAGTCACATATAGTCTCGTGCTTGTCGTTGAGTCGAAAATCGATGTTTTGGGTATGGTTGCCTTATTTGAGTAATTTGAACAAAAACACTTTGCTAAAAAGATAATTTTTTTCAAAAGGAATTTAGTTTGGTTAAACCAAATATTTGTTATAACCGAAATAATATGATTGTATTTTTTACACTTGGTTTTGTATTCTCAAAGCTCTAGATTTATAATTGCATGTTTTAAAAAGAATAAATTGGGCTGGACTTTATCAGTTTTTACAGCCACGAATTAATCGACATTCTAAAAAAAATCGAAAACGTAATCTCTTGAGGATAAAACCGTGCTTGTAAAGTTAAAAATATTCATATTTAACACTATTTGATCATTTTTTTCTAAGGCGAACCCCTAAAATAGTTCCGACAATATAATCTGGACAAATATTTATTTTTTTGAGGATTAGTTTATTATTATTTTTTATATAAAATAATAAGTAGATTGTTCAGAAAATTGTACGGTCGAATAAAAATTATAGAGACAAATATGAAATGCACATGCCATTTGTTTTGACAGTCGGCAGATTAGTTTTTTTTAATATTCCGTTATATATTTTCATACTTTTATAAATTTATATTCCATCAAGTAGTTCTTCTTGACGTCTTACTTATCCCAAGAATTACTATGTATACTTTTCTACTGGATATGATGTCATTTTGCAATTTATTTAATTAATATAAAATCACGCTGTCTATGAATTTGACTTTTGAAAAATTACAGTAACGTAACAGATTCATAAATGTAATTTTTACGTAAGCCGGGGTGTAACTGTATAAGATAATTATTATGGGTATTAATTTTATTTTTATACTTTCGGAAAAATTGTTTCATAATAATTTAAAATTAATTATGTATTAATAACATCGTTCTTTGTTTTAATTTTCGTAACATATGTGCAAAAAGGGATGCAATGAACAAAATAAAACATACCAAGGTGCCGGAGTAACCATTATTAACATTGTATTTAATGCGTGTAGCTTTGATAAACTTATTAAAATATGAAATTAAAATAAATCAGCTATCATTAAAATAAGTCAAATAAGGGGTGGTTCGTAAATTACATAACGCCTAAGAGAGGGTAGGGGCAAGTGATTTTGAGCCAGAATACTACAAGGGGGAGGGGGGGGTCAGTAGAATATTTTGGATTACCTGTTACACCGGAGGAGGGATATGAAAAGTTGGTTTTTTTGGAGTTACGCAATTTACGAACGACCCAGAAGACTTTTTTTGTAATTTTATTGGAAAAACATAAAGTCCAAAATTGGCAAAATTATATCATTAATTGTGTTAAATGAAATGCAATGTGTATCATTACATAACTCTATGCATGGCTTGATAATTTAAGATATTTTCCGATTCAAAGATGTAATATTATTTAAACTGAATTTTTTACATACCTGACTCCTTAAAAATTGTAATGAACTGATTTGACAACGTTTTTAAATTACGTACCACTTTATGGAGAGTCGAAAAATTCCATTTTTGCACATTCGAACAATCTTTTATATCTATATTCAAATAGCATTATATTACAATGAAGATATAGTGTTTTCTAGTCTCTTGCAATTCATTTGATATTATATGCATTAAAAAAAACAAGAAATTATATTAATTTAAAAATTATTGTTAAATGTTATCACTGATTTCAACTAAACAGTTCAAAAAGAATAAAATGAGTATTATCTGCCAATTGAATCAAAGAGCGATTCAAAAATTTTTAAACGTTCCTCTGACTGATAATTTAGGCCTTTGTCTCAATAATTTATATTAAATTCGTTTTGCAATGGATACTCCATAAGGGTATTAATAAAATTGACTGAAATATAAGAAAAACTCAAAACTTGGGAAAAAATTTTCTCTCAGACTTCAAGAGCCCTTATAATTATTTCTTAATTGATATTGATTTGATTGGCGGACATTTTTTTTACCCGGGAGCTAAAAATGGGGAGCGCATTTTGTATGCAGGTCGAAAAAATATTTGTTTTCATGAAAAATCATATCGCATCTTTATTCTATGTAAGAGTTGTATCGGAAGAAACCTTCTACCTCTTAAAGACTCCTTAGATAAATCAAAAACTATATAAAAGGCCTTCAGCTAGGTCTGGCGGGGATTAATCTTGAGCGAGAAGTTTCAAATAAAATGATCTTCTACTCTAAAGAACATCTCAGATAGCAACCAAAGAATATATCGTAAAATTTTCTAAAGCCCACCATTTTTTTTTTAAATTTAAATGAGAGAATAGAAAAATTGTTCGTCAGTACTAATTATTTAATCTTGATTCATAAATATTTTAAACGAAAACAAGGAAGATAAGTTCTCTTTGTGCATGGAGCTCATTTCAACTTCAAATCTATTGTCTGAAAAAGCGGATAACATAAATATTTGATTAGCCAAGAATTTATCTTGAATTTAAATAAGTAAAAAGTATATTTGAACAATGAAGCCTTTCGTTCTTATAACTTTTTAGACGAGACTATGTTTATGCTTTTTTGCCAAAGGTAATAGTAAAAATTTTTAATATTTTTCCTTGAAATTTCCCGTGGTTTTGAAAGAGGAAGAATAGCCACAACTTACTGACCTCGATAGGGTTAATTTTTTTTA
>SGJC01000863.1:0-11047 GCA_009887335.1 Henneguya salminicola
TGGAGATTTTACACTTATACAAGGTGTTGATTTTATGATCGCCATTTTAATGTAAAATATGCGCCGCAAAATGCGGGGGGCTATTATTGTAAAGTTCAACCCTTTGTTTTAGGAAATCTAGAAAACAGGGGTATGCCGGGAGGGTAGAAAAAAGTGACACACATGGAGAAAAGAGACTGATGTAAAAATATGTGTCGCAATACATCAGGAAGTTGTAAAAATGAATGATAAATTTTAAGGGGCATTTGCGCAGTTTTAACATCGTTACTTATTAGATCAGCGAAGTTAGCAATTTTGAACTTTGCCAAACTTGAGGGGAGATAAATACTCAAAGGAATATGCAGTGATGCTCTTTTTTATGATAATAGGAAATTTCTTCTTACGAGAACAAAAGCCAGCTATTGAAAGCTAGGAATATGATCTGTGCACGGCAGAGACAACTGGCTGTAAAAAAATGGCGTTTCTTAGCTATACTCTTTGTTGTAACCTTAGGGAAAACACTGGAGGAATAAAATCTGTCAACACAGAAATATACCATTCACAAGCGCGTGTCCGCAGCAACCCAAAAATTATATAGCCACCGCGCACGCGCGGGTTGAAATAACTCGTGAACTTTTATACGAATTCTTAACTATTGAATAGATCTTTTCCATATAAAATTCAAACACAAACCTGTTGCACAACAATCAATATGGAAACGATTGCAATTCGGTGAAGTCTTCTATCGAATGATCGAGAAGAATACTATTAAAGTAACCAATATTTGGCTCACAGATGAAGTACATTTTCATTTAACCTACCATGATTAAATATCTAATGATCACGTTATAAGGAGAAAAAAACAAATGCTATTGTTAAAATATCTTTTGTTAAAAAAAGGGATTTTATTTCGTGCAATTTCAGAGCATGGAATAATTGATACAGTTTTTATTTCGAAAAAATTTTAGTTGTGAATGGTATTTAAGAAATTTAAATGGAAAATTCTTCAGTTATATGAAAATATAATAAATTTCAAAAATAATGGTAAATGATAAATGGAGCGCGTCGTAATAATAATCAGAATTATTCGTCGAATGATAGATTATTTAAAATAAAAGGTTATTGCATTCGATTAATTGATCTGAATGAATGCAGGTATAAATTTATTTCTATATTCTCCAGTTTTGAATTATTTTTATTATTGTCTATAGCTATGGGTTCTAAAACATTTTAAGGACATGATCCACAAAAATAAGAATAAATTTTCCCGAACCCATCCGAATTTTCAAAAAACTAAAAAGATGTGAATCAAGCATATCTATATTTTTTTCCCAGTTTCCAGGCGGCTTTGGCAACTCTGCATGCGCCCGTCTTTTGAGAATCTCTTATTTATAGGCTAAATCAAAGACCGGATATATATTAGAAACACCGAAATAATAGATAATCTTAAAAACTCATTGATGCGAAATTTTTGCTATGACCTTTCTTTGATATTTTACACCATGAGAGGTTTATTGAAAATTTTTTATCATTATTTTTAATATATATGATTACTAATAAATTATCTATTTTTATCAAAATAATTGTTCGATAAATAAATATTTGTGAAAAAAAATTCCTCGTACAAACTCGGCATTGGCCGTTGATACAAAATCGTGTTTACAATGGATCCATACTTTCAAAAATAGTCTCTGCACTTATTAGGTTAAGAAAATATTGAAAAGTCAAAGAGAACGACCTTTTAGTCCACATAGGATTGCTTGGGATTTTTTTTTATTTTTCAGTAAAAAATATGCATAGCACAAGAGAAATACTAATGGGTTTTCACCATAATTTGAAGGGCTAGGTGTTAAAATAAACAATATTTACCGCATTTGGATTAAAAATGACTGAATCCTTGCTGAATTTTTCCCTTTAATAAATATACGGGTGACAAGTAGTACAGATTTCTTTTACCAGCTATTTATTATAACTTTTATTTTCATGAAAAAAACCTGAATGAACTTGAGTCAATTCCACTGTAAAGCAGAAAAAATATAAATGAAAGGATACAAAGTAAATATAGTTAGTGGCTTGAGCAAAATATACAAAAATTAATTACAAATAATTCTAAAAATATAGTATTTGGCCTGTAATATTTCTAATTTTCGTTTTTTATCGACGGAGGAGATTTCTAAATAAAAAATTTAATTTACCCTGATATAAGGTTTACATGTCCAATCTAAACCGAGATTTTCCGAAAATCTTTTATCCAAAATGGATGATATTTTATTTATCAAAAGTTTGGCTGACATAAGGTCCTTTACGTCCGCGAGTTCTTTTCGCATCTCAGGAATTATATTAAAGCTCTTATAACATTTTTTTAATTACACATGATAAAGAATTTTGAATAAGTGACAACGCCATGCATGAGGTTTTGCATCGTATTTTTGTGCATATTTTATATATTCAAAAGCAGCAGCGCATGTCGAAACAGTTATATCCTCAAAAATATAAGGATTATAAAGACACCCTTCTATACATTTAAAATATTTATAAAACCAGCCACCATTACTCCATCTGCCCCGGTATAGTCAATACACCGTTGTATATCCGAATGATATAGAATATTGCCGTTTGAGATAACAGGAATAGATAAAGTTTGCCTGAATTAAATGTTTCAATTAACTTTATAATTTTTATTATTTCCCAATCTGCTAATCCTGTATTTTGGCCTTTTTGATTTCGAGTACGGCCATGTACCGCTAACATCTATTAAATTTAGATATATAATTTACACTACAGCCAGAATTTTCGAGCATGCGCGCATAATCAACTGATTTTTGAATTGAATCAAATATTCTAATTTTTGCTGAAACAGGAATTGATAAATTGGATGATGCTTGTCTAACTATAATATTAATAATGGTTAATAAAGTACTCATATCATGTATAAGCTGCCATTCATCGTGAAGAAAACAGCCATAGTGACCTTTTGTGATAGATTAAACCCATACCTTTCCTAGCAATATTTTGGGGACATCCAAGATTTAAATCAACTCCCTCACACTTAAATTCGACAATTTTTGCGCAACATGTGAACATATCAGGAGTATTGGCGGCAAACTAAAAATGTAATGCAGACAGAAAAATAATAAATATTTCCAACAACCCCTTTTACAAAAAATTATTTTTTGATTATTATTCTGATATAGAGTTAAATTTTTGACTGTCAATATAATTTTTAATATCATTGGAGCGCATACACTTTACTATAATTATGGTTAAATATAAAACGGAAAAAAATTAAGCTGATTTTATAATTAATTTCTAAGCATTACTTCACTGTGTTATGCCAAAGTGAATTATCAATTTAATTTATAAAGCTTACACTTTAACTAATCTAAAAATTAATTGTTGAAACACTATATCATAAATATGTGAATTAATGTCAAGAGTAAGAGCCTCCAAGCGCAATTTGCAACATCTTTTCTCGTGCGGGCAACGAAGTTAACCAAAAATACTCGTCAAACATGGAGGAGTTTAGTCAACATTTTATGTATTGCGCCCATTTTTGTATGGTAATATGTGTTTTTCATACGAGAACCGAAACAATTTATGGTATGTATGGTTTTAATTGGTAAATGATACCACCCTTATGGAAAGGACCAACCAGATTTCTTAGCTCTACTTTTTTAATCTAACAAAAACTATCTTTAAAATCTTGGCAGATATGATATTTAATTAAAAGAGAAGATCCCACACTGAAAGAATTAGTTGGAGATAAAGAAGCCTATCAAAGACCAGTTAAATTAATGAAATAAAAAGCGTGAATAAAATTGGATCAAATGATGAGATTTATGAGCACCTTGACGCTGGTGAACTAATACGTAACGACAGTAATTAAAAAAATAATGGCTTAAGAAATGTGTTATTATGTTAGAATAATATGGCTATATTTTAATGAAAGAAGGTTTGGAGATAATAATGAAAAATTGTTCAAAAAAATCAGCCATTAAAATTAGGATCTAAATTGTGAGATAAAAAATATAACATGAATAAAGTTGATAAAAAATGTTTGAAGGGAAAAAATTGTTGTTCGTTGCTAGTTCGGGGACATGGAAAAGAGTAGTTCACGACATCGAATATATTAGCTTTGCCTGACCCATTAAAGTTAGAGTGTTTAATTTTTGCTGCATTAATATGTTGCTAAATTTAATACACGATATAAAAATGTTCCGCAGGTCAATGCTCTATTGGTACAACGCACTCTAAGGGGAGGTGGCCTGGTAAGTGAGAGCCATCCCTAGACCGCTTTTCTTGAGTGTAGTACCTAACTGACATTGGCATGGAACGTATGGGGGAGACGTAAAGCCCTACCCGAAAGAGACCAGTAAGGTTTTACGCATCCAGTCCGATAAAAAAATATAAAAACCTTAAAGTTTTTACTCCTGTAAAAAGGGATATGTTACATTTCTAATGATATAAGAGTTATTGACCGATATAGAATCTAACACTCAACCAAAAAAGGGCAAGCAAATGCAAAGAGATTATGCCGAATTCATTTATTTTGCAGCAAGCTGTTATCGATGATTCAATTGTACATCGTTCCAGAGATTATGTGGGATAAGTTTTTGAGTAAAATATTAATGTCATTGTTTTCGAAATATTCAAAAGAACGTTGAAATGAAGATATGCTTATATTTACTTGATGAATCAATTTAGTGAAAATCCTGTTGTGTTATAGACCTTGAGATCACATATTTTTATCCCATCGCTTAACGTAATATAAAAACGAAGCCTATAAAATAATTCCGTTAAACATTATCGTTGTTTATTCGCAACACTTTAAATTAAAAATATGCATTATATCGTGTCAGATTAAAACCTCAGTCAAAGATCTATAAATAAAATTGAGATCTTGCACGTGAACATAACTTTCTTTTCAATTAAAACAACACAAAAGGAACAATAAGTGGTAACCGGCGATAAATCAGAATTTACAAAGATATTTTTTTATTATGATTATATTAATTTTCTGACATTATGCCGTGTTTATTGGAGGTAGAAAGGGCGGAAGCTTCCTAGTGTCTCATGGTTTAAAAGACCTAAAATTTCAACATGATCTGTTAGAAATATACAATCGTATCATTAGAATTTTAACTAGCACTTAACATCAGATAATTTATTTCAATGATTTACCATTTTGTGAGACTATTGAATTCTCGTTATTTTTCAGCCTCGTGTTTTGTCGGAGCAGAAATGAAAATAAACTTTAATAAAAGGTTGGTTCAATAAAACATTATTTTATATTTTTAATTCGTTAAAATATAATTGTTTGGGCTATTTTAAGGCTTAAAACATACCAGGGAACCAACCCCTCCCCCGCCCACCACGTAAATTTTCAGCGTGCTATTGTTCTGAATTAGACCGGATGAAATATATTCAAAGAAACATCTTTCTTTTTTTTATGTTAATAAAACATATTATTCTATTTATTCATGCATAGAATTTGATTGAGTCATAATTTTTGTTAGAAATAGACTATTTAAACATTCATAAATTATTATTAACAAAATAAATTAAATTGAATATATCTTCCTGGCTTCTAACGTAAGTTCTGTTGTATTGTAAAATTATTTTAAAAATCTATCTGTCTTTTATTATAACGCATGCGCACCCGAAATTCGTTTTATGTTTTCCGTTTTAATATTTTCGATAAGTTATGAGATATATACACACTTATAAAATTATTAGTAATGTTGACGAAAAATAGTATTTAAAAACTGGGAATTGAGTGAATTTACACGTCGGACAGCGGGAGTAGATGGGCGAGATTAGAGGAAATGCCCACACAACTACTGAGAAATCGGAAAAGTATTTCTACATGAAAGTCGGATAAAACTATATGGGTGACTATGCTGCAATTTTTCGAAAGGGACCAATAAAGTTTAAAAAAATCAACTAATTCAAAGATAATCTTGTGGCTTGTGTTTCTTTATATTCTCTAATATACGGGAAGATATTATATTTAACAGATTCATAGGTAAATAAATTCGGTACAATTTATAATAATACTAAAGCGCACGCGCTATTTTATGTTGAAGACAAGAGAAACAGAACCAAAACAGTTTAAATAAAATTTTGAAGCTAAACATATAAAAACGAATAGTATTCTCTACATTTTTACTATTTAACTCCAGATTCTTACCTTTTTTGAATATAAATATATTTAAATGTAAAATAGCATCAAGGGTAGAATAAAACCTCCTTACATTTTTGTATGAACATGCGCAAATTATCTGATGGTTCCAACACGCCAAGGACTAAGCCAAATTTTCGAAAAATAGATAAATAACGCTATAAATAAATATACTGAGAGTAGGATTATATTTTACGAAGTAGAAATAGTAGAAGAAAGAAAATACTAATATAATGTGCGCGTGCCCATAAAAAAATGGAGGGGGTCCTATTGTATCATTCAGCCGTAAAATATATCCATTAATAAAGATAACATTTAGAATTATTTTTAATTAAAAGTCTTAATTCTGAGAAACTGTTCATTCACTTTTTTTACTCCATTTTTAATCCAATCGGATTATCTCACGTCAGATGTTTCACGGGAAAAAATTCTAAAATTCTCGATTATAAAAAATGAAACTAGAACCATATAAAAACATTTATTTTTGTTCGTGCATTTAGAGGCTTTTGTATAAAATATACTACATGTACTTCAAAATATTTAAATAACCAGGCACTTATTTAGATTTAATAAAGATAAAAATATAAAAAATGTTAATATTTACTTGCACGATAACTGGATGATCTAGAGCATGAAGATCTAACTCTTGTAATCTATAAGTTTCATTCTGTATAAAGACAGATCCATTTATCATTGGGGTATAGCACAGAGTTGCTTTGTGGTTTCGCATCATCATTCGCCAAGCTAATTCAGACTGTTCCACCATTGGAGCAACAACATATTTTAGATCATACTTCATGTGACTAATTATTGTAAAATAACGGAGCAACCCGATTAAAATGAATTGGTAAGGTTCGTTTGAAGATCATTAGTGGAATCATTTGAATCAAAAAATGTACATTTAAAAATCATGGTCTTTTAATAGTTAACAACGCGTGGCTTATTGCGCATCTGTGATTACGTTTAGATTATTGTAGCTTGAATGAAGGAGATTAAAATTGCATTTTTCAATTAAAAGATACGAATTTATATAACAGAATTCTGCACAATTTAAAAAATATAATTTTTAATTTAGTTTTTTTTTGAAGATCTTTGATAATTTGATTCTGCTAATAAAAGGCATTGAGATGAGTTGGTTGCGATTCGGCGACATTGCGCCGCCGGAAATATTTCGATTAAATAATGTCAAATTAATGAGTTGGACCAGTAATTATTATTTTAATTGCCATATAAATATTTAGGATCAAAGTTAGAATTAACCACCCTACATTTTTATGAGCGTGCGCAACTCGTCTGATGTTTCCAACACGCCAAGAACTAAACCAAATTTACTAAAACTCGATGAGAATAACGTTATAATTAAACATATTGAGAATAGTATTATATATTACAAGATACAAATATTATAAGAAATAAAATACTAATATAATGTGCACATTATCATAAAAAATGGACGGGGCATTATTGTATCATCAAGTCAAAATTTATATTAAATTTAATTTTGGTGGTTAAAACCGCTATTTTGTCTTGAGCTAGAATTTACAAAAACATCAAGGTAAAGGACATTTTAATATTTGATAATTTTACATTTTTGCCAAAGGAGAACGTACGGCTGAACGCTTATTTGGTGATGCTTGAAGTACACTGAAGCAAAATGTCATGATAGAGGCCACACTATCAATAATATTATAATTTTTGACAAATCCCAACCCTATAAGTTGTAGTTGTATTCCTCTCAAACTGCAATTATTTGTATGAAGAATCTGGCTGAATAAACAACAAACACAATACAAAAAAACATTTCAAAATGTAATCTGCCACTTCATAATTATGTCTGCTTTGTTCTGCCACCACTACAATCAATAAAAATAAATCTCAAAAAAATTCCAGCAAAACAACGCAATTTTACGACACTGACCGAATCTCTAACTTATCTTGTTGCCCCGAAAAATATGTATCTCATTCTCCGGGCAACTATTTTTGAGGCACTTCAAAAAAGACAAACCCACGTGTTAATATTGTGAAATCTAAATTTATTGAGATAAAATGAAGATTCGTTCTGCGTTGGAACATGTAATACGTGTCCCACATTATTCTCACGCACAGCTGTTTTTTACACTTTAATCCATGCATATTGAGAACCACACACCCCAACTCGATATAATATCAATGTTGAAGGCTATTTCAGTTTTCAACATGCATATAAAGATGCTCCCTACCCTGCCCTTCGTTGCTTAAAAGAATACAGTTTCTGCGCAGATGCGGCCAACAACATCCCCATTTATTCTTAATCGTCTTAATGATTTCAATTACCTCTTTAGTGTTTTCAATGAGAACTAGATTAGGAACATAAATATGCAGATCTAACCGATATCCTAGGGTACATTCATATCCATTTAAACTACCGAAATAGGATCCTTCAAAACTTATCCCTCCTAAATAAAAATATCGATCAGTGTCAATAGACTAATAAATTGTAGCCACCCGTCCATATGAGTTTTATAGATAAAATACGGGGATTAGAATGCCTGGACAAGTTGGAATAAAGTCAAACTAACCCCGGAGTACAGATTCGTCCTCAAAAAATTAAATATAGAATCCGATATACAAGGATCGAGCAGCTTTTGGGAAATTACTACCGAAATGATATACTTTCATTTTTACATGAAACCCCAATTTACGTGTTAATTCAATTTTAGTTTCCGAAAACTTTGTAAAAAAATTGTATCATAGAAAGGAAATAATTAATTGCATAAAAATAGAAAAATTCATTGTCAAATTTTATACAAATTTAGAATTTTCCAAATTATTTCGTGCGATGTAATGACGCGACGCTTATTGGATTTATGTGTAACATAATTAACACGCCCTTTCCCCTGATTATTTAATGCGCAGTGTTAATGGGCCTAATTTTTTATGCAAATAAACACACGCAAAAAAATAGATGTCATCCCAGAAATATCTTTTCTATCTAATTTGATGTGATAAATGATTGCATGATTATATTTCCACCAAGGCGAGCACCTGTGTAAAATAATATTTTTTAACTTCTATATTAAAGGAGAAAAGCATGCCTCCCTGTGACTGGTTTAGAGAGTCAGAAAACAATGCACTTTATTTCAAATAAAATAATTTCTTTTAAAAAATATAAAAAATACGCTAAATTCTTATGAAATATAGTATCACGCTTGCGCCAGTTTTTTATTCAACAGAATTGGCCACAATTTAATTATTATTAAAAGTAAAAGAAATCATAAATGCATTTTATTAAAATCCATAAAAATTCCTGTTAAATTGTGGCATACTATTTTAAATTTAACATATGATAATCGAAAGAAAATTTTAGGAGCAATACTATTATAAGAGTAATTAAGGTAGTATCGTATTTCCTCCGATAAACACCGAATAAAAAATGTTCGAATGAAATAAACGCCGCGCCGTTTATTCGATAAAATGCGGCAATTGCAATCGCCCCATTTATTTATTTTTTATCCGACAACACCCGAGTCAATATATAATTATTTTACGATAATTGTCCACTTCATTTTACTCAAAAAACATAGAATATTTTATTCTAGATGCTAGTGCTGTTAAATTTATAAAAAATAAAGTTGCTTAAGCCTTTTAAAAATGAGGATAGGGAGTATGTTACTATTGTTAGTTTTAAAGTGCCGGTTGCAAAAAGAATTTCACTTAGTAATATGTGCAAGTGTGAGTGGCAAATATCTGATCCCTACTACCCCTACATAGGGGAGATACGTAAAAAATTGCACTGAGAGCTAATGCTGCTGTGATACCTCTCCCACGGGGGGAAAATATTAGACGAAATGGGGAGAGTAGGATATACCGTCTTACACCTAAATAAAGTCATGCCCATAAGTTCTCCCTGGCATTAACTTGAAAAATAAAATCAAACATTACACTAAATCTAGTGTATTTTATGTTAATATCAATCTTTCACTTTTCCTGTTCGATTGGCAATTTTTTATGTTGTAATTTAGCTTTTTTGGGATCACGTTTAGCCATGATTTCAATTGCTCCATCTTTTGTAAATTTTGCTTTAATGCTTCCCTCATCAATATCATCTCCTAGATATATTCTTCTTTTATAGTTCCCAGATTCAAAATAAGTGGAGCAACCATCTTCTGATGTTTCTTCTTTTTGATGCTTTCCTTCGATAATTAGATCTTTACCTATAGTTGTCACAACAACATCATCAGGTTTATATCCTTCTAAGTTAAGCTTTAGGTGATATTGGTTTTTTGTAGATAAATCTTCCAATTCCGGTTCTAAATAAATCATTTTTTTAATTACTGTGTTTTTCACATTTTTTCTCAAAACAAATACATAGCCTTCCATCCCGATCCAAATTAGTTTTCATTGTACTTGTTTCGACTTCTTTCGGTAACTCGTATTCACGATTAAATTCATGATGACTAACTCCGTGCTCATCTTTAACACTAGCCTTTCCTGAAACTTTTAATTTTCCATCTTCGATTTTGGTATGAATATCTTGAGGTTGGTAGTCCCTTCCAACATCTATACATATGCAATGTTTCTTTGAACATTTCTCATTATCCCATAAACATTTTAATGGCGAAAAAATTGCGGGTGTCATATCCCAGGCTTTTTCAAGATAATCCAGGTAAGGGTGATATAGTGGAACTCTTCTTGATACAACGCTTTGCTCTTTTGACATCTCTATTAAAAATCTTAATAGTTTGTTTATCACAGCCGCCTATTTATACTATTTCTACCGCACGCCTTAATATTTTATGATTAATTTGAGGTTTGCGCCCATAACATTTGAAAACAAATGTATTGATTGATAATTCAATAGAGGGTTGCATGATTTTATAGAATTTATACAATACAATATACAATATA
>SGJC01000864.1:0-11046 GCA_009887335.1 Henneguya salminicola
GGTATGATTCAGCGGTAGTGTGGGGGTCTCTCCCACTAAACATCACACCCAACCTCTTCCCTCTAGGGACGCCGTACCACAGGGGCATTGGCTCGCGGGGTAAAACAAACAGTCACTTGTTTTTCTATTTCTACGGCAACACTTTTTAGCAGTCTCAGCTGACTTTGTTCGATCATATTTTATACATATATCCATTGTAGTGGAAATAAGAATTTCACATATTTTATGAAGGAAATTGATTTTTCTTCTCAACGAAATTATTTAATTTTTGGAGTTTTTATTTCATCCAAGACTTTTTTTCGCGCTATTGAAATGGAGAAAACAGCTAAGTTGTTGAATGCAAAGCCCAATGTGTTGATTAAATTAAAACGATACATTAGGGTATTTAAATACTCATGGTATTACTAACACTTTAATTTTTTGTTCTTTTTACTTGCTTCGTATTGTTACAATGTCGATCGAAGTAGCCGCCGCATTGTTCACAATTACAACTCCATGTTTTTTTGTTTTTAGCATAGTTTTGATTAATTTTACGAACTAATGACTCGGTAAACGACTTCTCTAGATGAGAGGTTGGGTATGAGATTAGGTGGGCCACAGCCCAATAATATTGCTTATGTTGGCAGTTTTTTTTTGCCTAGAACCAGCACGAGCCGGGTGGGAGACCGCAAGACTTCTCTCTCTCGAGAGAGACGTGCTAGGTTTTACACATCTAGTCGGAGAGACAAAAAAAATCTTGAATTTTATAATTATCTTGGTTGAAAATATCAGAAAAATAAATTTACTTCCCTCGTTTTATGAACACAAATTTTATTCATGTACCTTAAAATATATAGACAAACAGGCGGCGATAATTACAAACGACTCTGCAAAGCCTTTTTTTTTAATAAAACGATAATTAAAAATAAAAAAATTTGTGTAAATTAGTATAAAAAAAATGCACGCACTTATTTCTTTCATGGTTAGATTAGTGAAACACACGAGGGAGTTTTGAATTGCTCAATGATTGCATCATTTATATATTTTTTACAAGGTATACGGAAAAAAATGCCAAGATAAGACGGGGTCAAAGGATGCCTCTTAATCTATCATTTCTTCTCCTTTAAAGCTTTAAAACAATTTAAATCTTCCTTTATTTAGTATTTCCAATTACGGAAAAGGAAATCCCTTCCGTTTATGTTAGATCTAGTTAAAAAATTTTGTTTACGAATATTCAGAAATATTGCAAGTATTTGACGATAATCTATGTCTCTCAAATAGATTTTAATATAATCATAAAATGTTCATTAAAAATAAGAGTGTGTAAACCGGAATATTTTATCCTTGTTTTTTCCGTGCCTTATTTTTCAATTCAAAATGCAATTAATAAAATGACTTCAAGAGAATAACTTATTTTTAGTTCCTAATTGAATTAAATTTCAATTAAAACATTTATCTATGATTTAGGCGTTGTTTCTCGATTTAATACACAATTTGATGGGGAAAATCCTTTTTACATAATACATGTTTTTGCTAAATGTTTTAATAAAAGTTTTCGATTACTTCAAAGCTAGTTATACAAGGTAATACGAAATATTATATATATTTTAAAGAAATTCTGTCTGTCTGTCACGCTCAACTGCGCGTGTGCTGTGTGTATACGGCGGATTCGGCTCATTTTAAATGTTGAAAAATGATTTAGATTGTTTTTAATTAATTAATATTAATAATATATTAAAACTATTCTGTCTGTCTGTCAGGCTCAATCGCACAAGCGCGGGCGCAGTATATAACTAAAATGGTGGCTTCGGCTAATTTTTAATTTTGAAATGATTTAGATTTTTTTTAATAATAATATATTAAAAAATTCTGTCTGTCACGTTCAAAGCCTACTATGATTTTTTTAGTGATTTTAATGGCGGAATTTCTATTTTCAAAGTTTGAACCATTAATTAAAGCCACAAAAAGGCATAAATCAAGTTCCACAAAAATTAATTTTTTTTTCTCTCTGATTACTACGAGTAAATGAAGTGAAACATCCATTTAGACGAGTCATGACTACCTTCTTTTATATCTCCAATCTTCACAAGTTCTTTTTATTCGGTGAACCATGATCAAATCCCAAAAACTTCCAATAATATCAAGAGAAGTAGAACTTGAATTCAGACAGGCCGCGACCGCGGGCAAAAACCACCTCGTATATTAATAATTAAATATCTATAGATGATGATGCATTGATGGTAAAGCGCCCCAAAAGAGACGACGCTAAATGTTACGTTTGGGGGAGAAAATTTTCGAATTACTTCTGGTTTCTTAAAACTAGCTCTTTCTAGAATTTAACGTAAGCCAACTATGACACTATAAAGATCCTCTCGAAATACACCCTTAGATGTATATCCATTCAATGGAAAAAAAAGCACTCTTTCAAATTATTGTGAAATATTGATAAAAATTTCAGTAAAGGTTCAAGCTAAAAATATATTCAATAAAATCACATAAATGAAATGACGACGATTTTAGTCCCATATCTCGATCTCGTCTTATGGCTTTAATACTGATGTAAACAAAAATATAAAAAGTACGATATTAAATTTTTGAATTTCAGTCTTAAATTTAAATAAATGACCAAATGATTTTTTATTCCTGAATGAGTCAAAATAAAAGAAATAATAAAAATATGATACAATATGTCGATGCGAATGGTTTTCCTATAATGTAACTCTATATTTTTTGGTCATTTCCTTGCAAAAATAATAAAACTAAAAATATATTTTATTCTTCAGAAAATACGGTCCAAATATTTGTTTATTTTTAAATAAATTGGAAAAATTTTGTTCAAACCAAACCACTCTATTATTCTTTAAAACAAATCGAATTTAATAGTCTTAATAATTGATCAATTTCGGAGTCAGTAAATTCCTTTAACAATCATCTAATATTTAATTTCCGAACGTTTTATATCATCTCCATTAGAATCTTTTTTTCGTAAAACCCAAAAAGGTTAAAAATTTTTATTTTGATCTCTAAAGTGCAGCTCTACTAAATTCAATGAAACTCGTAACTGAAACTATGATACAATCATATATTTATAAACTTAATACTTTTCATACATCCTTGAAAGCGCAAATCGTTAAATATTTTCACAGTCCTTTAATTAAAACAAAAAAATTTGAATTTTTGAAATCAATCTTATATTATCTATTTGTTGTTGGGGTCTAGATGTGTAGTATATAACTAGTCTTGTCATTAAAAAAAAAATCTTCTCCTTGGACCAGTTTTCGTTATCCAACTGTCAGGAAAACATGATTGAAATACAATTTTATGTGGAGGCGGTTTCATACATTAGAAATCCCACCAAACATTTTTCAAGAAAACCCTATCCCTTTTGTGTGATTTTGAAAAATATATCGTTAATTTTCTTCACTTATAGAATGAATTAAAAAAAGAGTGGTTATATCTTTTAGTATCAAATGAATACGAAGAAAATTCGTTCATGTCTGTTAATTTGATTGTTAGTTGAAGTTTTATTAAAATTACACTTTGTTCAAATCTGAAAGAGTCAGTTTCATCGAATGTAATTTTAATAAAATGATATTGATATTTTTCACTCAATTTTGTTAATTGAGTATCCTGTTCAGATCTGCTTTACGAATTTTTGTAATGAAAATAGGCAAATGTTACGAGAATCGGAAATGAGCTGTTCATATCGCAACATAGCCGTATAAATAAACAAAAAAATTGGTAACTATTTATACCGAATCAAAATTGAACGTTTTTTTTAGCTTTTACTGCTAACAAAAAAAAACAAGAAAAGCTAATTTAAAAACTACTTTTAATGTAATTATTACATCATTTCGATTAAAAGCGATTTCTCTTCAAGTTGTTTATCCGAATATGGGACTTGATGATAAAATTTAATAATAGTCTATAAAAATAAGGTAATTTTGAAAGAATAATAAGAGCAGATAAATATAATTACTGTTGAAATAAAGTAAAATACTTACTTTATATGCATCAAGAAAATTAGGTTGAGAAAATTTGTAATTCATTGATTTTCGAATTGGATTAATAACTTTTGAGATCTATTAATTGACGGAATCAAATAATACTGATCGCATTTTTTTGAAATTTACTCTCCCTTCCCCAGGATTAAGCTGATTTCTTTCCTCAATATAACATAATTCTGTTAAAAAGGGACCCATAAAGGGAATAATATTATCTTTACTAGAAACTAGATTTTATTATTTTTTACGAGTAATTCGATCTTAAAGCAGAATAGTTCGATGAAGGTTTAACGAGATCACACAATGATTCACGTTTTTGTTTTGTCTAAAAGATTATTAAGAGTAAAAATTTATTATTTTTGTTTTTTTAAAAATGTTAACATTATTTTAAATATGGCAAGTCCTATTTTTATCAATTCAAACAAAATAAATCAATATTTTGATTTATGATTCTTTTTACAATCAAATATGCCCAGCCAAAGTCCCATTGGAGAAAATGGCCGCCCTCCCCCTCCTAGAGAAATCAAAACAGGGGTTTGTCACATAATCGTACCATATTTATAAAAATTTGTTAAAGAAGGCAATTCAACAATTACATGAAAAGGTTATGTCCGATCTAGCCCTGTTAGGATTCATAATTTTTTTGGCGAAGCATATGCTCACAGATTGTCTTGAATTAATAGATATAGGTGATAAAAAATGCGCGAATAAAATAAAATATTAAGATTTTTGACAATCGTTCCACAGTGATTGATATTGTAGTGCTTCTCAGTTAATAATATACATATACATTAAAATTTGCATACATTTCTATCTCTAAATATTATGGTGTTGTTATTTATATTTAAAAAAATTTGCCTGCACCATGGCTGATTCGTCAACTGTAAAAATAGTTTAGGATGTTGATTATGATCAAATATTAATTTTTCTGCAATGACGGTTTTAGAAATATGCTGCCCATGCGTCTTATGTGGTGTACAATAGAAGCAATTTAATACAAAATAATCAAGCAAATATTTCCAAATTTCTAGGAATAATGACTCTAGTCGAATCCCATTAGTTTCTGAATTGAGACACAACTTTTTTATATGTTTTTCAAAATCAGGGAAAAATTTTTTCACATATAATAATTATATATAGCAATGGGCGTTAAACTTGCAGATTTCAATGAACCAGTCGATAACGCCCAGAACTGGATGTTTTCCTAGTTTTAATCAATTTTTATTAATTGAGTAGATTTCCACTGTCTTGAGAAAAAAATGTTGACACCCCTTTTTTTTAAATATATTAATATTTATATAATTTCATGGTTTGAGTATATATTATTATTTGTTGTCCCTTTCGGTTAACTGTTTATTTTAGAGAATTTCATATACTCCATTAAAATATAAAAAATTCAAAAACGACCATAATTATTGATGAATTTACAAAGCGCCTTGCCTTGACCAAGAAGAGAACAACCACACCATATTTTAACCAGCTCTGTCATTTTTCAACAAAAGACGTTTACAATAAGGGCAAAGTAATAAGTAATCGTGATATAATTTTTTTTTAACTTTGATATCCCCTACGTAAAATATTTACCTGGGCATGCGTATAATTATATTACGAGTATTAATTAAATAGCAGTTCCTGTAATTTTTTGCTGCCCGTGTTATCAGCTAATGTGCATATTAGTGAAGCTGAGGTAAGAGTATTAAGTCTACACCATTATAATTGACTTAGACTTATAGATAAAAAAGATGATACAAAGCAGTATATATACGCACGTAGGTATAGGTATATTAATATTGTACGAAGTAATTAAAGAGTTGTTTTCTTAACCCTTATGATCATGGTAACTGAATTGTATAGACCTTGGCTCAGAAGTCAAATAGTGTTGGTTGAACTCTCGCAATTGCAATGCTTTTTACCGCCAAAAACTATGTGAAATATCGTGTGAGTTTGTGTTATAACTTGTCGTGGAACGTGTAAAAGATGGCGGTAGACTACGAGAGAAGAGATGAAAATATAGATAGGAAGATGTGTGTGTTACAATGCCTGAGAGAGCAGCAAAAATGAATGATTAATTTTAAGGGACGTCGTGGCGTAGTTAGGGAACCCGTTTCCATTGAGATCAAGGAAGTCAAGCAATTGAAAGTTACGTTAAGTGTTGGGTGGGGTCCTCAAAATAATATGGGGGGATGCCTTTTAAGAGAACAGTAGGGGTTTTTCCAACAAAAATAGGCCATTTATGGTAAGGTAAGGGTATGATCCGGGAGAAGCTGTGACTCCAGGAACAATAAAAATCGTGTTTTTTTTTAGCTATCCACCTTTAATATGTTAATATTCATTTTATCAGTATAATTTTGATTGTTAATATTATGAGGATGTAGAAAAGCTCTTAAAAATTATGTGATGGATACCTATATTTTCCTTAATTTTCACGGCTTTTTTTTATAAAGATAACTTTCGCTAAAACGTATAATACGCAAATTGGCGGGTATATTATTTCAAAATATTATGTGTTTATTTTGTTACAAAAACGTCCTCTATCATAGTTGATCACGAGATCCGTACATTTTAGAAATCGTCAACTACATTAAACTTAGAATGGAGTATTGCAAATTTTATGTAAAATAGTAGATGCTGCTTATTACAAGAACCAAAGCCATTTATGGAAAGGTAGGGATATAATCAGTGAAGAAAAAAGACTGATGATAAAAAACGTTAGTATTTCTTGACTATCTCCTTGTTTTTTCCAATATTTTCTTGTAACTTATTTTATTTGAAATTTGGTGCTTTTTCAAATTTGACTATTTTTCAAAAATCTGCGAGCCAATACACTTGTTGTACAGCTTCCATAGAAGAAAGATATGGAATAAAAGCCCCCCGTTACCCCGAATATTGGCGGGGGTACCTACCTGTAAGTGAAATGGGGTGGGCTGTTAAGCCCCCTCTCCAAAGAGATTAGTAAATTTTTACTCATCCAGTCGGAGATAAAAAAATTGGGGATAAACTTTTTTTTCTTCTTTTTATGCCTTGACTTAAGAAAACCTGTGTCCTATTAAATGAAATTTTTTTTGATCTGGTAAAAGTGATATCATTCACATATTAAAAATATTTATTCAAACTTTCCTTCAAATTAATTCTAATTTGATTCTGAAGAGCCCAACAATTGCTTGTATGTCTGACGAAGCAAATAACCTGCGTTCTATTAAAATTGTTGTAGTTCCCTTTATGCGATGAGGATTTTCTTTACCTCAATATAATTATGACGACGGACGGATACCTTGGCGTGTTTAATTTGTAGAACAAATTGAAATGAGCAATTTTATTTAACACGTTAGCTTAATATTGGGATCAAAATGCTTGATTGATTAATGTGGGGAGGGAGGAGGGTGATAAAACGTCAATCACGAAAAACACATATACACCGGATAATTGATATAGGTTACAAAAATTATTTAAATATTTGTTCAGAAATAGGCATGGAGTATATACTTGGCACAATTAAATGTACAAATGACTTCGTTTGCTTTCTTTGTTCCTTTCTAATATCTTATAAAGCATTGTTATGTTCTTTTTTGCGCTTTATTTGTAAGGAATTTCTTTTAATATTAGACACCTAAACCCTCATATAATAGTATGCCATGAAGATAAATGTATTTTAAAACCAAAACTTAATAGCAAAAATCGAGAGTTATGTGTGCGCGCACGTACACAGTGGGTAATAGTACTTGCAAACATATTCGAGTAATATAATATCAAAAAGAAAAAGATAAAGAAAAAAAATCGATGTTCACATTACTATAGTTTAAATAACGTGTTGGTTGGTCAAACGAGCATAAAATACAACATCTTTCATTGTGTTATATTTTTGAAAATTTTACCAAGATTTTCTTTTGAAACTTTAATCATCCCAAACTAATTACTATGGCGCCTTCTATTGATCAAAATTAATGTACCCGTTAACAGACAAATTTCGCCCATGCGCGTGTTATTTTTTTAGTTTAAATGAGCAGCTTTTGAATCTAACAACGAACAATATAGATTGTTGGTACATTTTGTGTTCAGGTATTTTAGAAAGCTGTCTTAAAAAAAGAATCTAGATTAGTTTTTTTAAATTAAAATTTCTTATCTTTAATTACTCTTTCCTGCATAATAAATGTAATTGAATGACTGTAAAGATGATAAAATATTACAAATAAATTTTTGCCAAAACCCTAATGGCAAGATATCTCTCACTGTAATAGATGTGGCAAGGCTCATTTTATGTATGCTTTTCTTGGTATAAATCGATGTCGAAGATTTCGGTTATCACCCTGAAGAAACTTTAAATCACTTCAGAAAAACTAGCATTGCTTTTCCACGCTCATTTAAATACTAAAAGAATAATATCGGTCTTAAAATTATTTTTGTGACCTTGTGTAAGCTTTATATATATTTTAGAGTGAAGTAAATTCAAATTTTACTTTACTAATTTTTGTTCAAGCCCAGTAAATCTTTGTGGCGCATTAAAAAGGAGAACCATTTATTTTGAAAAAAATCAGATTAAAATTTTTTCCCTGTAAATATAAAAATAAAGGAAGACCCCCAACAAATTAATCGTCAATTTGTAATAAATCAAAATAATACCTTTTTTGAAACTTTTGACCAACAATTATTTAGTCGATATACACAATTATTTTCAATTGCGCCCATGATCATGGATAAAACGTTATAATTATTTAGTTTGTTCAGATCATGCGCAACATCAATCCAGAATTCTAAAGCTTTTACAATGTCAGATATTTTGTCATGCTGTAAAATATGAGTTTTTATTAACTGAGTTGTTTTATTAAAATTTTCAGTTATTTGTATAATCGATCGAGCATTTGTATGTCTGTCGTCTTTTGTCCAAGAACAGTTGAGAAGTTGTCTATTCAATCATATAAATAGTCAAAACCTTATATTTATGATTTTTTGCAACTGGACAGAAAGTTGCGTAAATCCATGTGCAATATAATCCGATTCATGCTCCAAAACATTATAGTGTGAAGTATTATCGGTAATGATGTTAAAAAGATACAAATTATTAATCTATTTTTATTAAATCGATCTCTAACTATTATCTCATTATTCTCATCCACATTTAATTCCATCTCAGTTTCGTTTTGTTTTATTGTACTATTTTAAATATTTGATATTACGTTGCGATCATATTCGCACGCGTGAATAAAATGGACTTTTTTTCAATTTCATTTTCATTCTCAATAATTTTATTAATAAAATCACGTAATGCAATTTTTAATGTATCCAAGGTTTTAAAATCCTAAAATTCAGAATAAAAATATTACAATATAATATTTGGTAACCCAAAGACTTATAATTTTTAAGACTCGAGCATTATTTGGTAAATTACATTTAGGTAACGAAAAAGGCTCTGGAAAATCTTGTGATTGGTTTTTTATTTTATTTCTTAAGCTTCTGTTTTGATGAAGACCCTTTTTTTTAGCACTTTTTCCTAAAATGGAAGTTGGATTCTTTTCATTAAGACTGGAACATATTAATGGGTCTGATATATTTGAATATGAAAAAACTTTGTGATATCGAAGAAACTGATTCATAACTTGTAGTAGGAAAAGAATTAATTTCAGGAGTAGAGCGCAAGGAGTTGGTTATGTCTTGGCTTCCAGATGGAGAATTTTCCATTGACATTTGATTTGTCGATGATAATGATTCTAAATTTGATGAGAGAAAAATTTTTAAACTGTTATATTTTCACGCGAATTAAATAAATCAATCCATTTTAATATTTTTTAGCGACAAGAGTCTATAACGTTTTACTCAAGTCCAATCGTATATGTTCGGAAATCAAAATATTTAATGGCTTATAATTTAAAATTTGGCCATAAAAATAGCTGAAACTATCTTATAAAGAGTAATCTATTGAAAATGAAAATTTAATTTCTTAATTGATGCATCGAATATGCAAAAAAATGGGTAATTGGGAAGGTATTGGAAGAAGCCTGGGTAAACGCTGTTTAAGTTGAGTACTGAACGGTAAAACTCCTCTTGAATGAAATCAGCCTAGATTTACACATTTATTTTAAGACTAATTATTGTATCGAGAGAAGGTGATAATCCAATAACTTAAGTCTGGCTGCTGGTAGTTGTGTGGTTCAAATGGAAAAATCACCTCTGAAGTAATGGGACACAGTTCAGATCGCAGAGATTAAAATACTAATTAGAAGTGTGGAAAGAGATAGGGAGAAGATTAAATGGTAAAAAAAATCCGAATGGTATAGGAATCCTTATGGGAAAGAGCGGGCTAAAAATTTAATTATGAGACCATCTATAATTATATCTGGACAGTTGGCTAATGATAACTGGGAGTAAGCAATGTTGGCACAAAAAGTGACCAGTAAGATGATGCGCATATCGTGATGAACGAGAATTAAAAAAATAAGGGTGTTGTAATTTAATAAATTTAACAGTAAAAAAAGGTTTTTAAAATATTAAGTAAAGGAATAAAAGTAAAACAATAAAGAAATTTTCAGTTGCCCTGAGATAGTTATTAGCTTTGCGCCTAACGCACGCGCAGAAAATTAATTTAAACATTCAATTAATTACAGCTATCAACAATCTTTAGTGTTGTCTATTATTAGAATTGTTAAAATAAAAGGAGAAGGTTTGGAAGGGGATAAAAACTTATATTTAATTACTGGAAAACTTCGGGTGTAAAAATATTGAGATATTATAAAAATATCCAAAGAGAAGGATTCATAAATATGAAAGAGTTTCAAAAGTAATACTTTGAAATTAAGAAATTACATAGCTGTAGATCAATAGATCTCAAGTAGAATGGGCTATGATCAACTGAAAAAAATATTAATTTCGTAAATAAAAAATTTTTTCAAAGAAAACTATTTTATATTTTTTAAAAGATTTACGTGCAAATTTTCACATGTGATATCTACACTGTGCGGTATAAGATTTTTGTTATAGGTCCCATAAAATAATGCAGATGGGAAAAAATTAGCTGTTCATTAATATTAAAAAAAATCATAGAGATTTAAATGATTTTTTTTTAATTGTTGGT
>SGJC01000865.1:0-11038 GCA_009887335.1 Henneguya salminicola
ATACATTTTTTTAGTTCAGTAAGTTGTCATTTTGAAAAATTCTACGACTCTTTTATTTATGGGCGTTCGATCATTCAATTCATCAAATTATGAATCATATAGGAATATCAGAAAGAGTAACAATCGATTATCAATATTTCATTCGGAAATTATTATAATTATAATATTTGACGGATTTTTTTATTGAAGCTTTCAACACTGGAAGAAAAAATTGGAGGACCTGAAATATACGTCGAAATAGATGAAAGTAACTTCTTTAAACGAAAATACAATGTTGGAAGAATGCTAGGATCTTCTTGGGTTTTTGGCACAGTCGAACGAGGCAATATTTCAAATGCAATTATGGCTATTGTACGAGATAGGAAGAAAAAAAATTCTATCTATCATTCAACGATATATACCGCCTGGATCTAATATTGGTTCAGACGAATGGGATAGTTACGATGAATTAGAATTAATAGAGTAAACCATTTAACAGTATGCCACAAATGAAACTTTGTAAATTCTGAGAACGCAAATGCACACACACAGATAATAGAGAACCTGTGGAGATAACCAAAAATAGAGTACGCGCGCCTTCAGGTGATCCAGAAATGAAGACATTAAGAATGGCTGAATTTCTTTGGAGATAAAAATATAAAAACGCATTTGGTTCGATAATATCACACCTCACTGATTGCTATTTCGACATTTAAATATTTATATGAATAAAATTACAACATGCCTGAGATTTTATATTAAAGTAAACCTGTATATCTTATCAAATAAATCGACCATATGCTAATATTATTAAAATTGACCTTTTTATCAAAATATTGCTGAAATACGGGAAAAAATCCACTTTCTTGGATTCGAGGCTTGCAAGAAATAGTAAGTTATACAAATATTTTTATTAATTAATTTTAGAAGCCCCATTTAAGGCATAAAATATATGTTTTCACGGAATTGTCGTGCGTGGAATCAGTTTCGCGGAAAAGATCCGCATCCTTAATAAAGCTTGCCACATTGACTTATTTCCAAACAGTTAAAGATAACCCATAAAAATTGACCTTGAATAATTCTCTCTTAAACAAAAGATAAAATTAAAAACGCGGGAAATTTATTTTTTAAATTTGCCAACATGAAATTTCTCAAAAAAGAGGGGTGAATCGTTCTAAGAAATAGTGGGGCTATATCGATGGCTAAATAAAGATTTATGACAAAGGGTAAATTTATTTCACAAGTGGTAATGTCAAGGAAAACGGCCTCCATCAATACCATGTATATATCGAATGAACTCAAAAACTATTTAAATAAATCATAAATATTAAAAAAATATAACTTTTGTTGTTGTTACATTCTGGATGTTGAACCCCTATAAGTCTCTTTTGAGAGCAGCTTCCCGATCCTTCATCCGAGCTATGCCGGTTCTAGGTAGGCACTAATTCCAAGGTAAGCGTTAGTATATGACTTTTAACAACCAAACATCTTTCCTCTTATCAAACTTTACACCAAACGCAGTGGTCCACAGAGATAATGTATAAGTTCAAATATAACATTATGTATTAGAGAAGGTGCTATTGTCGGATGATCATGAATCATACTGTGTTTTAATCAAAACTCTGAAAATCAGCATTAGACGCATGCGCGCCGCTCTTTTTTAAAAAAGAAAATAAAGTTTTTTTAAATATCTCTAAATTTTGTTTAATTTAAAAATTGATTTTTCTTTTTTGAAAACGCAATAAATATATCTGTTTACGTCAGGCTCGATCAAGAACTCTCTGAAATGTGAAATGATTGATCTATTCCATCTTTGCTCGACATTAAAGGAATAAGAACATGGTTATGGGAAGAGGCAGAAACAAAATACTTAAATTTTAATAATTTTGCAGAATAATTTATTTGCCCCTTTTTTTCGTCCTATTTACTTAAAATTAGATTTTATAAAGTAAAATATCTATTACTAAAAATAGGAAATCGTTCGTACATAAATAACCGGGAAGATTGAAACCACTAGGTTAGCTATTCGAAGCAACTCTGCAGCATATATCAAGATCTACGATCGCATCAATTTAGAATTTATTTTTGGTTGAATTCGAAATATATTTTTATTTCTTAGTGTAAATAAAATTCATGTTCATTTTAGAAGTTTAATTAAATATACTTTCCGATGTTTCAAATTTTTTTATAATCTTAGGAACAAATTTTTAATTCTACAAAGATAAGTAAGCTATTAGGCTGAATAATACAATAGGATCCATTTTTAAATAACATGCGCACATTTACTTCTCACGATTGATGTTTAAATTCAAGCACACAGAACAAATAGTAGGACAATAAATAATATTTTTAATTAAAAGGAACGTGATGGCAGTTTCCTAATCTTTGAAAATTTGGCATAGTTCTTGCCGTGTTAGTAACATTAGATGGTTGCGCGCATGCTTATAAAAAATGTAGGAGTGGGGTGTGTGGTTCTATTTTACCTTTGATCCAACTATTATATTATATTAGGGAAGTGCATTGGAATTTTTGAGATACAAGGGTAGGGATTGGATCATATATATATCGTAAACACAGCCTTAATGTCAATAGATTTAATAGGAATAGTGTTTCTATAATCTTAAAATATAATTTTATTTAGCATTAAATAAATAATCCCCTTCATTAAAAATATCAGCCTTTAATATTTCATCATTATACAGGTAAAACGTTGATAGTAAAATCATTTCGAAATTATGTTTATATCTAGAGCGCATGTCAAAAGTAAAGAAAAAAAAATATTTATGTTAAATGCCCCAAGATTATAATTTTGAATTTGATTCCTTTTAATTATATCTATAATTTAAACAGATTGTAAACAAATCTAAATATTATTGACTGCTCATTCAAAGGCGAACTTTCCCGATCTTACGTAAATGAAGCTTAAAAATCATTTGTTAACGATAAATTTTTTTAGCGAATAATATTATCAAAAGTAGTAAAACAAAGACAATACATTCATTTTATATTATACTTCTCTAAAAGATTAGAATTATTATCAATTTTAGTTATCATCAACAGACATTTATAATTTTTTGTCTGTAAATATCGGCAATAGTTGATTATGCTCGTTATATTGTTTGCATATATTTTGTCAAGGAGAATGTAAGATATGTGAAAAAAAGTTGGAACAGATGTAATATGATCATAATATTAGAGATCGAATATATTTTTCTCATCCCAATACATATATAAATTTAATAGATTAGAAGGGGCCTAAATTTTAAATATTTAAAGTTATACGGAATTGGTTTTTAAAACAACAAAATTTATAGGAAAGATAAGTCACAGCTTTTAAATTATACGTTTGTTATTCTTTGGCATATTTGATATTTTAACAGAAAAATGAATGCTCTATAGCTTAAAAATTTGTTCCAAGCTTCTAACCAGTCCTTAATTTAGCGTTAAAAACTGTTCTTTAAAAATTACTGTGAAGCCTACAGATATAGTATAGACACCCCATTCCAAAAATCTCACACTCAATATATTATTGACACAAATAAATTTAACTCATTCATTGACACAACTGTAAATTTATTTTTATATCCTCAAATATTAAAAACTGAGATAAGATTGCTCTCCTCTTAATGGCCATTGGTTGTATCTATAGATGTGAAAGTTGATATTAAAAATGAACAACAGAATAATGACCTATAAGATCTTACTAATAAATGTTGCATTAAATATAAAATAGAATAAACACGAATTTATTACGACCCCTAAAACCCCCATCCCTCAGGTATCAGACTCTTCCTTCACCTTAATTAGCCTTCGTTTTCGTAACATAGGTTTCTAACTATTCTATGAAGAGCATGCGTAAATATTACTTTAAGTACACTACTAACCGGTTGACATAGCTAACAGTGGTTTATCTGGTCTTATCTAGAAAACACGGAGTTACCAACTGCGTTGAGGCAATATAAAATTTATCATTCAGTTCTACTGATTTCTCAGACAATGAAACTCTCCCATCTCAACTGTAATTGTTTCTATCCCAGTCTTCTTCCTGCCCCAAAAGGCGATTGCAATTTTTAAAAATAAAAATATTAGATTTTGATTTTAACTAAAATATATGTAAAATATTATTGAAGTTTAATTTTTATAAAGTTACGATCTGGTCAACATGTCGTTGTTCACTATTTTTGTATTGCCGTGTAATGACATTTTAGGATGATTGGTGTGAATTTCATTTTATTTATTTTAATTGAAAATGTTAAGAAATTATTTTTAAATTTTAATAAAATTTATTTGTTATTCAGAGGCACGCATAAAAACTTTTCTGAATATTAAACTTATCAATAATAAATTTTTGTTGGGAATGATATTATAGAAATATTGATAGAAAACTTATTATATTATTATGGACATGTAAAATTTTATATTTATTTTCAATTATATTTTCTTGTGGCCAGATAATTTTATCATTTATGTGATAGGATTTTAATTATGAATATGGCCAAGATTGGGATATTTTGTAGTGACTTTTGCAATATTTATGCTTTTATTTTTCATCTCTATTTCAACAAGATATATTCAAAAAGGTAGAGGTATTATTTTTCAGTTAATATGTTTTTTTAAAGTAAGTTTGATTCATAAGTTTTATACATTGTATTAATTGGCAAAAGATACTTATTTTAAAAATTAAAATTCAAAAATTTGCATCTCTATTTAGACAATAAAATATATTTGATTTCATTAAAATTGCACAGATCTTAATGATCAACAAATAGGAAGACACTTTGACTTTATATGGAATATAGCTGGCATAAAAATTATATTTAATAAATGTATTCTTGTCATTGGCTGGATTTATTGACCATCTCTGCCTCCTTGAAGGGGACTACAAAACCATTCTATTTCCATTGAATATTTTGTAAAACAGGCACTAGCACCACTGTCAAAGAAGCTAAGAGTTAAGGATTATCTACCATTTATTTTATATTATAGATAATATCTCCCTGACGCGTACTACGGTAGCATTCGCTCGCGACCTCCATGATATCTTCATCAAACAGTATTACTCAGATAAAAGGTTGTTCATCGTTTATAAAACATTTTTAATTATATATTTTTGTATATCCTGCATATAAAAACTAGTACATATAAATCAATCTATGCTGTCTGATTGATTATGATATTTTCTATATTTCTGCAAAGCCAGGCTCGATCAATTATTGTATAAATGGATTTGGAGATTTAAGTTTATGTCGAGGATCAGTCGAAATTTTCTTAAGCTTCGATTCACAATTTTTGTATAGATGGACTTAGCTAATATAAAATTACGTCATTTTTGATCGATTTACAGCCAAAATGAGATGTTATTCGGTCTACTCAACGATTTTTGTTATCCCTTTATTTTGAAAGGAAAATATTTACTCACCAGCATAGATTTCTTTTGTTCTTTCTTCAATTTATCCTCACGTTTATTTTATCTATTTTTAATTGGGACTCCTCTTCAAACTATTTCATTCCATATTTCAAATTTATTCCTTGTGATTTAGAAGGAATCAAAATTGAGTTTCTTTATTTATGAATTTTAAGAATTATTGCAACCAATTTCTTAATTTGTTTTAGCTATATTAATTTTGCGTTAATTTATGTACGATAATAGATGCGAAATGATGTTAAATGATAAAGATATTAAATCGTATTCGGGCAACGCTAAAAGACGATTTTTTGAATAATATGAAAGCGTTTTATTATAGAAACAAATGAGGTTGGGAAGTGATACGTCTCTATTGAATTAATTCGTTTCATTATTTATTAACAGATTAATTTGAATTTTATTCGATCGCCCAACGAGCCATCTCCATAAGATGGGCAGTGAGCCGATGTTATTATTGAAACTATTCTCTGTTCATATAGGTCGGGATAACTAATTTTCATAAAAGCGAAATAGTGTTAGTTTGAATTTTGAAACAGCTGAAATCTTTTACCCAAACAAAATATGTGTAATATTGTGTCAAGATGGTGGTATCCCTAATCTAGAAAAGATTATATACGTTGAAAAACAGCGATGGGAGAAACATTAGTAGAAGGGATAAATGTTGCAATGACTAAAAACAGTAAAGATACATGATAAGTTTAAAAAAAAGTCCTAGCTCAGTTGATTATACCTTTTTCCGAGAGAAAAGCGAATTTAAGAAACTGTCAGAAGCTTCGAACTTTGAGAGGGTATAATCAAAGTAATATATAGTTATGCTCTTTATGCGATTTTTGGGGATTCTTCACACAATAAGCTAAGCCAGCTATAGTATGTAAGGAGTAGGATCTTTACGACCGCAAGCATATGAAATAAGACACACTCGGCTTTCTTTGACTTATTGTTTTATTCTTAATCTGCAGCCTAAATTTTTAAAAATTAAGCTACCAAAGCTTTTACTTTGATTATAATTGTTTCTTTTACGATAGAACGTTAAACTAACGATTTATTGCACTTATTATACGGGGTTAGCTTTTGGGTTTTTATTAGAAGCTTCTTCTGTTTATTTTGTAAAATAATCTTTAATATAAAAAAAATTTAACTCAATTTAGTTTGGTTGTTGAATTTCTAAATACCAGTTTTGATAAGTTGGCATACAGTTTTATATCTTAGATTTGAATCAATTTGATTTTTTTTTTGCCATGGCTTACACAATAGAAAATATTCCTATATCTGGGACTACCCAGCTTAAAACGTTCATATTTATATTGTTTTTCCAGAGTTTTCGGAAATGTAAAACATAAGGAGTTACACGATCCAGTAGGTTTTTTTATAATTGTCGATGGCATATTCACGAGAATCAAATAAACTGTTCTTAGTAATTTAGCTTTTTCAGATTAGAATAACTTTTTGGTAAAAGACTTCAAAGACCAGCAATAATTGTGGAATAATATAATAAAATCTCTGTACTAATATTTTCATATATTGTTTTTTAAGAAATTAACTTTTATATAACCTGTTATATATATAATATCTTATTTTTGATTTTCTTCCGCTTACTATTTTACATCGTATTATTTGTTCTTTTTTAGTACAATCGAAAATCTTTGAAAGGCAATCACATTTTATATTTTGGTCTCATTTATGATATGGAATTTCAAACTCGCATTCTTGTGTTTGAATTTTATTTTTTCAAACTCTTCCCTCTCCTTCGGTTATTCAACAACAATTTAAGGAGTTCAAGATTGCAGAATAAACTAAATTTGTTGTATTATTAAATATGTTCGTAACTGTATCAGTGCATTTATTCATGCACAGCATTCAAATTGGTTATAAGAAAAAATACCTTTGCTTGAGTTAGACTTCAGCTTTATCCTCTGATTCTAAAATTTCTAATACAGCGAATTTACTATTGCCATAATACACACAGAACGTTTAGGCAATTTTACGACACGCAAAAATCGTAATGGCTCTGAGAATTAGTTTCAATTGTCTATATGTTTTGTTCAAATGCTTATGGCTTTAATATTTATTTTGACGTTGCACTTATTGTTTAGGTTTGATAAAAAAACATTCATAGATGAATATATTTGCGGCAATTCACGACCAAATCTGATAACTTCTTTTTTATCGTTTTTTTAAGAAAGAAACTGAACATTATTTTACTTCCTAAGCTTTATATTATCTATAATCATCTCACTTATTATAAAATTTGTGCGCACTATATTTCGATTTACACAAATATCTTACAAAAAATTTTATTCAATAGTTTAATTGATATCCAAATTTCGTGTTTGTTTCTGTTAAGTCGAGGAGAAAATAAGGATGTTGGTATGATATATATTATTACACACGTTAATTTCACAATAGTGTATTCATAAATAACTCATTGAAGAATTCCATAGTTTAAGATTAAAAAAATATAAATGTGAATTATTACAATCCATGTCAATAACCTAGAGAGGATGTACTCTTTTTTATGCTACTTTATTTTCGAACGTTTGCTAATACCCTGATTTTAAATCTATTATAATAAAAAACTTGATGCAGATAATTGACTGTGAACATTGGAAAATATAAAGAAAGGTTCTTGTATTTTTTTCAGATAAATTTTGTTAAATTTAGTAATTTTTTAAAATTAAAATTTCTCTTCAGAACAAAAATTGACATGAAGAGAAGAATAAATTTTATCGTGTCTAAAGATTCTGGTTTATAAATATTTTTATCCACCTGTTCTCTATCATAAAAATAATATAATTATTAAGGGGTCTTTTTATAAGAATATTCCGGTATTATCATCATATTCCTAACTCTGTCCCTTTCCGAGTGTTTATAGCTTTTTGAATCTAGGGAGAAAATAAAAAATTCATTATTCTTTTTTCAACTATGGAACTTCCAAAATTATTAGCTCGTGATCTTTAAATCATCGTATACTCGAGCAAACAAGGAAAATTTCAGAAATTGATCTTATTTTAGTTCAACTCGTCTAATACATATGATCTAAATCAAATCTTGCAATTTTTATAATCTATGCACATGTAAACATCTTCCAATAAAATTATTGATCTTCCTTGAGTCTTCTGAATCACACTGTTTCAAAGATAATTAATTCAGATATAATAAAATATGAACTTTAAAATATGCTTAAAATAATATTACTACTTGATTCTGTTTTTACTACCGCCTTTTTATACCCCACCCTATATCCAGAGATGTTCGTAATTAAATAATTCTTTGCACATAGCTTTGTAAAATAAAAATAAAATAGTATATACCAGATCCCTATCTCGGCATATTACCAAATAATTATAATTATCGCATCGAATTTTACTTTCTGGATTTTTTAATGCAGTTTGTCCACTTAAGTTAAGGTGCCCCGAAATAAGATTTATACTTATTTAATCTGCTTAATCAATATTTGTTCTACTCCTCTTATCAACAGTAATAGCACTATTGAATTGATCTTATTCTATTTCTTCTACTTTAAAAAAGTATAGACGCTTGAAAAGGAATCTCCATATTAACAATGGATAAGTCTTTTAAATCTAAAGTCATAAATTTTAGAGTAATATGAGATAAAATCTGTTCTTTACAATTACTTTGTATATTTCATTCAACACCGGATAGGCATTTTTTAATAGCTTTTTCAATTATACCGAGTTTTGGAATAAGTTTTTTGGGCAATTTAGTAGAGGACGAAAGTTCCAATTTATGAAAATTCTTTAAAAAAAAAATAAAAAAGAAGAAGCATGTTTTTGATTGTTTGATCTGTCTATATCACATAACACAAATAATGGTTAATGCTTCTATTTTGATAAAAATAGGCCTTCGAAATTTTTTTTTTTCATTTATGTTACATTCATCTAATCGGTAAAATAAATAAATATTAGATGCAATCTATAAAAATTTGCACAGTCAAACTTCTTAATTTTGCCCGACCACTTACTTTTTGAAATGCTTATCTTCAAATGAATGGGCCACATTTATTATTGCTTCTCTTCTCCACTCCTTGCTCGAATTATAAAAAAATAAATAAACTTATTTCTTGTAGAATTAATTTATAAAAATATAAACTGAGTAAGATTACAGCTATTCATGCATTCAATACAGTTTTCCCCAAAATATTTTCATGAATTCAAGGATATTTATATAAAAATATATTATTGTAGATTTACGTAAATTTTAATTTTTATAGATTATTGAGATTCATAAAAAAGTTCATATTAATTTATTATTATCATTATTTTTTTTTCGCAATCACTGTAAAGTTCGTTAGCAAAAAAACACATTAGTATGTGTATTTTTCTTCTCAGACCGGATGTTGAACACCTCACCGGTCTCGCTATCGTTAAGGCTTCATAGTCCTCCTTATGACGGGGGCATAGGTAATTTAAGACTCCCTCACAAGATCTTTTCCCTATAGAGGCACCGTATTACAAGGGCATTCGCTTGCTAGATTAACTAATAATTCAGAAATTCTTTTGCTCATCAAAAATATTTTCATATTATAAATACGATGTCGTCTATAAATTTTTAAGCCCGCTTAATTATCCTTAAAATGCAAATGCGTCTCAACACAACAACAAGAGATTTGAATATTCTCAAAATATCTCAAAATATTAGTAAATATAAGTCGCATATCCAATTCTGGACATTTCAAAATTAATGGTTCGAAAAGATATAAACTGTTTAATCGACAAACTAAAAAGAGAAAAATAAATTAATATATAACGCGCCCTAAAATGCAAAAAATATCATACCCTATAAGGAGGTTACATTTTATTAAATTTTAAGCTTACTTTTATCTTTTTCAAATTTTAAATATTTAATCCCAAAGTAGAAATTTTAAGAATATACATTATAATATATTCACAATTAAACTTACAAAAGGATACATTAACATGAATTATGCGGTGAGAAAAATGTTAATAACACTAGCCATATTTAATGTATCTTACTAAAAGAACTGGCTACAAATATTAAAAATTGAAATTTTCTAGGATAGTAGCTTAAAAAAATGTTATCGTTTTTTTCTATGGCAGGTCAATAGAGCAATACTTGATTTTTTGTTACCTTTTTGATTAATTTTAATATTTTACCGGTATTTTAATTTTTAGTCGAATGACATTGTTCGCACCCTTTGTTTAGTTATTTGTGATAATTTAGAAAATATTTCAACTTCTCATTTTTTTCCCATGGGGTATAATTAAATAATTTCACACAAACCTAACAATTATAAATTATTTAAGATTAACAAAATAATATTTAAATATATTTAGTATAATTTTATATTGGTATAAACTTATTTGTATTCATCATTAATCTAAGTATTTACCTCGTTTCTTTAATATTTTATCTTTTATCTTTCAGTCCATATTTGAGTTAAAATAAATAATATTTATCGATAGCCATCGTTTTTTTGGCAACCAATAACTGGTCATTACGTCTCGACTAGCTATTTATTCGAATAACGATTTTTTTAAATATTTGGACGTAATAAAAAATTTTATATTTTCAATTGCTTTTTATGTAAAGGGATATCCCTATTTAAATTAATTTTTTCTTCTTTTGTTTTATGTATTAAATCGTTTAGCCCTC
>SGJC01000866.1:0-13716 GCA_009887335.1 Henneguya salminicola
CTTTGGGAGGTGCAAGACAGTATCAGTCAATAAGAATGTTCACGTTTTATAAAATGAAATCCGTGTTTAAAAGTAAGGGATGTTATTAATGTCGCGCGTGCTCAGTGCAACCATTTTAATTTCCGACTTATAAAATCAAAAATAGACGATATGTTTTTTTATACTTATTTTGATTTAATTATTTAAATATTATGAAATTTTACTGAAAATAGTATTTTTTATAACCGCGCATGCTTAGTAGGGGAATCTTTCCTTGAATTTGTTACAATTTTACACACACTAATGTTTTAGCAATATAAATATATAAAACTTTATGATTGTAGAATAAAACTATAATAAAGTTTAGTCATACTTTTATTACAAATTTCGCATTGTTGTGTAAATTTTGAGGCTAAATTCTAAAATAGAATCAGCAAGGATTAGTTTCCAACAGCGAACGTACGCAGTGGTAACTATCTGAAACAATTGTTTATGTTCTTTTATATTAACAAGTTTCTATAATTAATGCTTGCCAATACTACATATTTTTATTAAAAACTTATATTTGAAGATATTGATTTAGTAACGTATGACATTGAAATTTTGGAAGACTGGGGACAAGTATAAAAATACGAACATTCAAGATTATAAACTGCATTAAACGCGCATACCATGCAATCAGGGGAATTGGACACGCACAATGTATGGTAGCCTCAATCGCACGCATGTAATCCACTCTCGACTTTGTACATGGGCATGTGAACGAGGAAATGCCCGAATTTCAAAGTATAGGGTTGCTCTAATATATTGCTAGTCTGGATGATTTTTAGCTCTCAATTTATGATTTTGATAGCAGGCACCTACTCAACAATCATCATAAATGGTAATTTATTAGTTTTTATTAACTTACAGTATGAAAAAATTAAAAAATATATAAAATATAAAAAAACACTGGCAACAGCGTCTTGGTCGTATTTATTTTTATGAACATATTAAAGGGCTAATCCCTGCAACAATTGGCATAGCTAGAATCTGCATACGAAAGGGTTTATAAATACGATAATTTATATATTATATTTTCTTTATGCGCATAAATATTTGCCAATGGATTTTTATATCCTTCAAAAAAAACTAAACGTGATAATATTGTTTCCGCATTGTCCGTGCAAAATCAATTTAATTACTCGGATTAGCAATTTATGTATCTTTATTTGATGCATTTGTGTATTTTTTAAATATTTTAGGATTTTTCTTTTGGCTCCTTAAAACGTTTAGTTTTAGAAAAATAAATATTAAGATGTCATTCGTATTAATATTTGTTCCTGCTTCTTACCAATTCTTGTAAAATTAAAAATTATATGTTCTGATTTTTAAAAAAATCAATGGATAAATTTTCAACTTTATTCTCAGTACCTGGCAAAATATTATTTGTTTTCTAATGTGGCACGTTAGAAAATTCAGTTATTTAGTAGTTGAAAATCATGCGCATTGTCAAAGCGAGTTAAAGAACGCATTTTAGCCTACTACGTTTACCCATATCGATATCAGTACACCTTAAGTGAGATCTTTTAACTTTGCTTCACAAAAGCGTCCTTTTTTTTGTTTTTTTTGTGCGCATGTTTATACATGCTTTTATTTTCAACTCAGTTTGGTTTTACCATTCGATCATACAGTAGGGCCCTTAAACTAATATAAATTCATCATTAAAAAAATTTACATGATTATTTTGCTCTTTTTATTTAATTATTCGAGTTTTAATATAATTTTCATAAAATGCACATTTTCTTATAAAACCCTAAAAATGGTTAAAATATGTTAATTTATTCAAAAAAAAAATCGGTGTAAAGTATTACAAAATTTTCTCTAAGATTCATTTGGACAGAAAAATATTACAAATTTTACTTTCTCTTAAAATATATAAAGCAACTATTTATTTTTACTGTACTCAGTGTACGTGAAATATTATAATAACCATGAGAGGCTATTAACTCGAAATATGACCGTTTGTATTGGTATTTGGGAGATGACGATATTAAAAAGATTTTTCTAAACCCTGTAACGCAGTTTAGGCCGCACAGATCTACATCTTCAGAGCATTTCTAAGCAAGAAAGATACATTGAAACTTACTCTGAGCTAACTTTTATGAAGTACGGTATCCTTAGATCAAATAGGGGAGGCTGAGAGCATTAAACTTCCAATGAAAGTTTTGGAATATGTGTCTGATTTGCAGATGGTATGTCCTATCTGAAAGACTATTAAATTCTACTAGTAAGGTTTTAGTCATCTCAATGGAAAATAAAAAATACAGCTTCTTATTTACAAAATATTTCACAAGTACATATCTCCAGTTATCAATATTAACTCAGTGAAGATTTAATCGTGTATTATTATATTTTTATAAAGATTAAAAAAAGGGGTTGTACTGGGATTTGAACCCTCGCTCTCGAGTTGGGTCGCTTCGAAGTCTCCCTAAAAATCCAGGATTGTCTGATGTAAACAAATATAAGGGGGAAAGGTTGTGGTTTTTAGCTTATCTTTTCATATTGTAGAAATATTTTCACTTAGCCAAATTAAGAAAAACAAATGATTTGTGTTTATAAGAGCAAGGTTTAAAAATAAAAAGTCGTATTTGACACTTTCTATCATAATACACTTATATCAGTCACATTATTTTATTTTATCGTATTGAGTTGAGTTGTTTTGTCACAAAATCAAGTGTAAAGATACCATTGTTTTTATAGTGACATGCGCGAAAGGGGATTTTTGTTTGAGAACATATTTTTTTCACATGAGATGTCTAATTTGATGCTGGTCATTTGAAACGTATTTAAGGTACTGAAATAATTCTATAAAAATATTCACTTGCCACACCGCCAAAATAGCATGTATATTTCGGGGACTGGTTAACTGTAAAGACATAAATAAAAGCCATCTACACATCTGATCTATATTCATATATTACTACTTTTTTATGTAGATACAAATTTTCGCGGGCTGGTTCCTCTCAGTCGATAACGAATGAAGAACAATGATCAAGAGATTTATAAACTTTGTTGTTTTCTATTTTTTAACTAAATTTAATACTTAAAAAATTGTATCGAATTTTTTTTTTAACTTGCTACTTTTATACAAAGTTTAGTAATATTTCGCATCCTAAACAGTACTTAAATTTTTTTTAAATTGCAATCGATGCCGAACTTCGTTTCACAATATACGAGTTTGTTCGGTTTTGTGTAACATTTTTTTCAATTAATTTAGCTTTTTAGCATGTTTTTTACTAAAATAGTTTCCGTTTTTTTTTATTAATTATTTCTCAATATAAACTATTAAAAATATTAATTTTTATTGATTTTAGGTGCAAAATAAAATTTCAGAATTAAAAGAAAAATTAAACAATATTTTGATTATCTGTAAGGAATGTGAGAAGTAGAGCAATTAACTTTTATATTAGTAATATTAAATTTAGTCAGGATTACATTCTAAATATCTTGACTGTTCTAAAACATTTGAAAAAATTACGATTCCTACGAAATATTTACGAAAAATTACAATATATTAAACAATTTAAGAAAATCGTTGATTTTGTCGTTGAAACAAATGACGTAATGTATAGAATTATAAAAACTAGACCATTGATCTACCGCGCATGTGCGAATTATGTACATCTTTTAAGTCTAACTTTGTTCCAATAAATGAACTAAAATGTAACATGTACTAAAAAAAATCGAATTAATCAACAGTTTCATATCTCAAACGCTTGCCAAAATTGATGAAATAATAATTGTAATCATCAAACCTAGGCATTTATTTTAGACTACTATTCAAACTAATATCTCAGCTATTATAACTAACTTTGATGCTGAAATTTATACTAAACTAATAAGGTCAGCCGAAATACTACAAATTATTCCTGTATATTTTTTCCATCTTGTATTTTAAGAAAATACAGGATGTGATCGAAAAATGTTTTATAAATCAAATAAATCAAATTTTTATAGATAAATCTTCTTCATTGATATATCTGAAGGAAACTGAATTGGATCGATATTCTCCCATTTTTCATTGCAATTTAAACGTGCGTTGTTTTTAATGTCTATTTTTAAGAAATATAGTGGCCCAGAGTTTGTTTCCTTTTACAGATGCATTTGTTCGGTAAATATTTATCTTAATTATACAGAATCTTTGGGATGTTATCAGAAATTTTATACAAATCTGTGATTTTCAACGTAAAAAACTCATTTTAAACGTCAATACATCAACTCAAATCGAATCTACGCAACCGCAATGCAATACAAATATTTTAGTTTCAAATACTTTGGCGCATACGCTTTGGAAAGTAAGAAATTTTTAATCAATTTAAATCACGCGTTTTTCATACATTGCCAATATTTGGATATTTTCGTGCTTGATCCGAATTTTTATTAATCTGGATTCAATGTCTGAAAATACAACAACATGTTTTACGTCAGAAATTTTTAATACGCGTAGATGTTTAAACGTTTTTTTCGTTGGGATAGGCTTTCGGGGATAACAATCTCAACTGGCATCATGGCGAAACCTTAATGTTCTAAGGACTGATTCTTTGAGATATCCTGGTTTATCCAGCATTCGATCCTCGAGGCAGCTTTTATTAATTTATTATTGTAAACGAACTGTCTCAATGTTATAACTGTTAAAAAAATATAATCGAGCAATTTTAGTATTAGTATTTAATTGGACGCTTTTTATTGAGTGAATGGGAGAACTCATAACTGTGTTTTTATTGAGCAGACCCTCAAGGTCTACAAGTTGACATCATTCAAAAATTAGAAGGATAACGATAAAAAGACAAACACCAGTATTGTTTAAGTCTTAACAATGCCTTTAATCCATAAACGCTCTACTATTTGAGAAGAATGCGGAGGTGTATATTCTTCTATACAGCTCATTAGGAAGTGGATCTCTTTGACCTAGGCTTCCTCGCATTCCTTTACAATCACCTTGTAAGTTGGCACCACGAGAATGCTAAAAACCACTCCTACTTTTTTTATTGAATTCAACTCAGAAAATGATTTCTTTTACATCAATTCGGTTCTCTTTTTATTTGCGCATATACGTTTTCAAAAGTTCTGAGGAATATATAAAAAAAGCCGCGCGTGCGCCTGATGGAAAAAATTTTAGACCAAAATTGACTCTTTTTTGTTACATTTGCGGCATTATATATTCTATGGGTAATTTGATGGAAAAGGTTGAAATAAGGGTTTTGATTATAAATGACTATATATATTGGTTTGGGCAAAAAAATATTCTATTCCTACACTGTAAAATACGCGCTCAACAGTAGAACAGAGTTTAAAATCATATTTTTTGCGTAATACTGCAGAGAATTACAAGATACATTATTCATTCAACGAGATAATTCAGTGTTCAATTTTATCTTTAAGACATTTTCTCTGCCTGAGTCAACACCCTGTAACAATGAATAAATGTAAATCACATGCGTTTTCCATAAAGGATATTCCCAAGCAATTTTCCAATCAACTAGCACTCATAAACCTCATAATTTCGCTTTTCCCCCCACTTTCTACATATCCCATACTTATTTTTCGAGACTGTGCAGATTGTAGCTTACAATTGCATGGTTTTAATTATACTCTAAAAAAAGAGACTTGTAGAATTCATGTTAAAATTTTTTGGTAAATCTTCCATATCTGTCTAAAAACCTAATTTCTTTAGTTTTTACGCCTGTCATAAAAATAATCCTATTTCAACACACAACTAATATTATTTTTTTATGGATGTTAATTTAAAAATATTTAATTGTTTCAACAAAATTATAAATCGAAAACGATTTCAATTTTATATAATTTAAATTGAATTATTTAGATTTGTTGATTTATGCTATGAATTAAGATATTAATGGTGTGGTATAGTAATAATATTTTAATTGGAGGAATTACATCTCGTTAGAATATGTGATCCACTCATTATAAAGTTCATTCAAGCAATTTTAATCAAATCTGAAACTAAAATTCTTAACCTAAAATTTAGTCATTGAATAATTTAACCCAAAATCTAATTTTAATTGCATGAACTTCTGTTTGACATTGGCAGCTTAATTTCTGACCCATTCGAGGATGCGCAGTCATGAAAACTTATGTTTCATTATGAACAAATTTAAAAACCTCAAAAAAACGTTACTAAAAAACCTTATAATTACGCACAAAAAATCAATCAAATTTTTGATCATTTTTTTTACTCCGTTATTTTTGACAGTTAATTTTTGACGGTAAATTTTCTCATATTTCTGAATGCTTATATATTTTTTTGCTTATCATAACTTAATATTGTTAAACATTTTCTTTGGTTAAATGTAATTAAAAAAATTTGAGTTAAATTTTGATATAATTATTTAAGAATATACAAGATCGTGTAGGGCCTTTATTGACTCATTCAAATCTTATCAGTTTAAAAATTGAAGAATTTATTGAATTTATTTCATTAGTTCAGCTGTAATTTTTTTTTATATCTACTGTTATCAGTATGAGAGACATCGGAGATCGAGTTTTTGTTACAAAATTCGCAACTTTTAATTCTCAATTAGATGAATGCATTGAGAAATATATTAACCATTATCATCAGTAATTAATAAAATCATCTCAATCAGATCAAGCATGGAAGAGTTTAAAGAATTCTTTGAATGTGAAACATGGGAATCGTGTCCTTTACCTGATAATTTTAATATCTACGAAATGATCGTTTTATATTTTTTTAAATATAAATAGGAATTTAAATTTCCCGCTACAAATTTATATTCTGAAAATTCAAAATGCATTCATTTGAGTAAATTAACTCTGTTTTACATGCGCAGATAAATGGATTTTTGAATCAATAAATCCTTTTAAACAAAAATCACCTAATTTAAATCATAACAATCTATCAAAACCTTTTTTTCTGCCATGTTTATTTTATATTCGTAAAATCAAGACGTAAATGCACCTGATTTACAATGGCTACCTCCTGAAGTGATGTATTTAATTTTTATTATTTCAGTAATATCTATAAGGATCTAAATACCAATGTGTCTGTACATGTTTGTAATACATTTTTAAATCTCCTTAGATTAATAGGTAATTTCTTATCCATTTATTTTAGGGAGATATTTAAAGGGCATGCGTGCATTTGAGTATAAATGGCCTTGTTCATTAATTTTTGAACTATTTAATTATGCATTTTATTGTTTGATGCTTTCATTCGGAGACAAAAAATTGCTGGTATGCATATTAATCTCAAATTAGCATATTCCTGAATATATGTGCCATATCGACCCTTTTCGTTTAGATATATTTGAAGATATTAAAAATGTTTTGACTAATAACACACCTTTGAGAAATAGATTTCATATTCTAACCGTATTTATTCATTATTTTGATCAGCTTTCACAACCTCCGCAATCAGAATCCGTTTTAATGAATTTTCCACAGAGAATTGTTGCAATTCAATCTTTGTTATTTTGTGATTTTTAACTCTAGAATATTTTTGGTCAATCAATTCTTAATACTGAGACCTTATGTAATAAAAATTCTAGGCTCACCAGTCCTCATTAAACGTTTAGATGGCTTCTACATACATGTAATCAAGTGTTATTGACAAAAGACTATTAATTTTACTCAATGTGTATGCCAGATTATTCTTCACTTTGTGGCTCAATGCTCTTTCAACGAGGACAAAGTTGAATATGAACGAATATTTTTAGTTTATTACTGCTATTGAAAACACCAAATTTGACATAAAAAATATCATGAGTAAACACAGTGAATATATTGATAGACTTATTAACGTTTTTCCTACTTAGATAAATATAGAATTTACGACGATTTTCAACGGATATACAATTAGTTGAAAAGTAAAAATTATATATTTAACCAGAACTCATATCGTAGATACTAAACTTATTGAAATCATATGGACAATAGTATCTGATCGTATTATTAAAACATTGATCGAAGGGTAACCTTTATATTTATCTATATTTAGATACTCACGGTTAAAAAGATGTAGCCTAGAAGGAAGAGCTTTAATGCAATTAGATTTTCGGCAATTTTCGTTGGCGTTCGAAACAATTAGTTCGTTAAAGTATTAATTTTGTTATAATATCAGGCGCATGCCTCTAAAAGAAGAACTTGATTTTTTTATTAAAGCTTATTATTTGAAAGAAAAGGATCTAGAGACTATGATATTAGATAAACGAAAATCGTATACTGATAAACAAATAAAATCATTAACTAAATCTAGTTTCTTCGTTTAGATTTTCCTAATTTCTTTTTTATAGTATATTTAACCTCGATTTCATTTATCATGTGATTGAACTTATTTAATCTAGCTTTCTGATTGAGCATAATTTGTTGAGAAAGATCTTGGCTGTTGTTCGTTATTTTTTCTGCTTCTTCGGCTTCTTTTTTAAATTTTCGTTGCGCAGCTTTTATTTTGGCATCCATGTTTTTATTAAAGGCACGGTATGTAGGTACAGATTTATTTTCAATTAAATTATTAATTATTTTTTTTATTCGGTCCAAATCATCGATTCCAGCGCACATGATATCATCTATTACCTTTAATAAATCTCCTTTATGAGAAATGTAAGATTTTTCAATATCGTTTTGTTCTTCAATAGAATTTCGATATTTTTGTTCGAAATTTAGTATATCTTGTTTATTTATGGTCGGGAATACTTCTTTCCAATAATTGTACCAGTCTTTATTTTCATCAAAACCTTCTAAAGCGTCCTCTGTTAACCCTCTCTTGTCGTATATAATACGCTTGTCGCAATCAATCAATGTGTTTGATATCCTGGACAGAGCTTGAAATTTTTTATTTGCTTCTTTAACTCTATCCTGTGTTACACGATCTGGATGAACTTTAAGAGCCATTTTCTTGTAAGCCTTTTTTATTTCATCGACTGTACTGTTTTTAGGGATTCCCAAAATCTCATAGAAATTCCTACTTCCAAAAAGTTCTTCTATTTCAGCGCCGAAATTCATTACAAAAATTAATTATGCGCATGCCATTTATCCGTTTAACAATTTTCAACTATTCCAATATTTTTAATTGGAAGCAAGAGACGAGTAATTTTTTAATAATAATTAAGTAATCTCTAGAAATAAGAGAATTAATGATGAAATCATTACAAATTTTGTATGTGCATGCGCAAATTCTTTTAAAAAGAATTATATTACAAATTTGAGACCGTTTTTAGTAATCCCTACCTTTTCATCCCAATTTTCTTGCCCATTCAGCTATTTTTTTCCCATACACATTATTTATAATTTTTTTAATTTTCGATTGACTTTCGTAACTTTACCATACTTGAATGTCACCTTCGGGATTAAAGAGTAGTCTAACGATAGTGCTAACGATGTGTAGATTCGTGATTTGTAATTTTATCATGTGAAAAAATGTTCAAAACAAAAAGCTAATATCTGTTTCAATTTTTAAAGTTATTAAAATGTATTATGTTGAATTTTGAATCGTCGCCAAAATCTTTTAAATTCATGAAGAAATTTAACATATATATATGCATATAAAGCTAAACTAAATTATCATCTGTTAACGTTTAAATAACGATGGATAAAATATTTTAGTTCTAATTATTAAATGGCCACTCAGTGGTCCATCATAATTGAAGAGTTACTTTCACGTCTGGAATGAAGCATGTGCCCCGCACGTTGATTTCTTTCCATAATTGCATATTAAGGAGACGTAAATATTAAGATAAAATTTTAAATGCTTGCTTTTAATGCACGTGCACCAACTCCTCTTATTAGGGACAATAGCCATACCGAAGAATTACTTATAAAGGTGAACCGAGGAAAAAAGTTATAAAATAATAGAATAAGTTATTAAAATATTATATTATAATCAAGACTGCAATTTATTTGGAAGGTAAAAGATCAAATTTATCTAAATTATCGAGTTTATTCGAATCAAGGCGAGGAATCAACCATTTTGTAATCTCCTTGCAATCGTTAATATTAGTTTTATTGGCAATAACCTAAGAATGTTAGGAGTGAAATATACTTCTTCGCAAAGATCTAATTTTCCTTGAATATTCCAAAGCACTATTCCCATAATTATGTTATTTTTATGGAAATACACGATTCCATTACTTAACCCGAGCTTAAATGATAAACAAGTTAGCAGACCTGATCTTTTTCGGGTTTCTTCCATACACTTATGGATTCAAGGTCGGAGGATACTAAGCCTATAGTCTGGAATTTTGTTGTTTCAGAAATATTGTAGCTTAAATAAATTTTAGTTTTTACATTTTAAAGGGTAGATATTCATATTTGGTATCAAGACCAGTTGAATTTTGTCCTGCCAATTTACCGGTAAAGTAGGAGTAATCGAATCCAAATAAATTAGGATATGACTCTGATACAGTTTGCAAGATTGAATTATCGCCTGCAATAAAAATGTCACCTTCCTTAACGCGTAAATTAGAATCAACGTAATAGCCTTTTGATAAATACGGATGCTTTTCAGGGCATTTAGATCCCCTACACTTCCTATCCAATATAAATTCATCGTCAATCATTTTTTCATTGAAAATTATTGCTATATCTGTTTCAATCTAGATTTATGATATTGCATGCGTACAGGTTGATTTTCATTCAAATTTAAAATCAATTTATCTCCCCTATTTTCAGCTGATATTATTTTATTATTCATTAAATTTATGTTTTCTCGAATACAGAAATATTTTTTACTTTTTTTAAACAGTTCGACAAAAGCTTCGACTAAATATTTTGGAAGGAAATTATAAAATGGAGTTCCTTTATGATATAATATTACAATACCTTCCACAATATGGTAAACATCTAGCCCGTTATTTTTTGCTAAGACAATAGAACAATAGAAAGACTGTTTGAAAGTGCATGGGAAAGTGAGAAAGCGTGCGACGACGTTCCAATAACCGTTGCATTTTTAACGTCCTTTTTTAAGACTAAGAGTAATCTTTTATAATCATCCATCTATTGAATGTTGATTTATGAAAATTACATTATTTATGACAATAACATTATCAGAAAATTGCTCGTTTTGCAAAACCTCATGTTTTATACTTTTCATTTCTAAAATAAAATGTATCCAAAAACCGGTTGCAATTATAAGTTTATTATATTTTAAAATTTCATTATCATCTAAAACGAGTTTTTTTGAATCGCTGTCTATAACTATTATGTCTGTGTTGATTAAATATGAGATCTTAGGCCCCTCTCCTTCCAACAAATTATCAAAGAGAACAGCTTGTTCCTTTAAAGGAAATGAATATCTTAGAGTTTTTATCATCAAAAGACTTTAAATCTACATCCTCGTCAGACAAATCCTTCGAAGCAACTAATTCAGTTGAAAAAAATGCATTTTTATTCCTGGTTTCAAAAGAATATGGTAAATATTTATCCTTAGATATCAAAAGCACCTTCATTGAATGTGTAAATATACTCTAGCATTTGGATCACTTTTTCTTATTGACAAAGTAGCATAGTACGCAGCCGTACCATTCCCTATTACAACATATGGAATAAGTGGTGAATCATTATAAGAATTTTTTAATATGCCTTCATCAGAATTTAAGTGATTTTGGGCAATATAATTATTACTTTTCTTATATACTAAACATTTAGATTAAAATATTACTGTAAAATGCCATTGGAAATAATGTAGCGATACCACAAAGATAAAACGTTTTATGAGAAGATGTTTTGATTCGTTTGAATCCATAACGAAGGATGCTTTTTAATCTTGAAGCCATAAATGTCCTAACAATTATATTTGATATTGTTGAAACTGTGGCCGATAAACGCGCGCGTGCGTAATTTGCATTTAAATGGCCGACCCTCCATTATACAAGATAATTCTCAAAATAGATCGTTTTTGCAATTTTATCCGAGAAAAATCCTATCCTCCTCTCAAAAAAAAAATCAAAGCCAAATCTACAACGTCTCAACCGAAATTGTACGGATCGCACAAAAATGATTGTATTTTGTTCAAATGAGAAGAAAGATAAATCAAAAAAACGGGTAAGATATTGGGAGTCTTATCTGTCAAAAATATTAAGGGTGCAGCAAAAAATTATGACCCATAATAAATGGACATTGATCATATCAATCGAGCAAATTATAAATGATATTTCATTTGATATAGAAGAGGCAACTTCGTGAGAGCATGGAAACACTGGACCTCGACGGAAGAACAATAGAAGAGTGGAATAATTTCAATCGTGAAATTTGTCAAGAGGCGAATGCACAATGCAGTTTCCCACCTAAGAAAATTAAAAAATAGCCAAGGTAAATATGAAAATGATGAACCACCTGATGTCATTTTACAAATTTACGAATCGAATATCTCCTTGGGGGCAAGCGAGTGTATAGCCGATAGCGTAGGCTACAAGATGATAGAATTCATAGTGCTGCTGATATAGAAAAGTGGCAGTGCCTAAATTTGGAGAAGGGTATAAACATTCACCCCAATATAAATTATAGGATAAAAATAACAGGACCGTGAGATTTCGGCGTGTTTGAATGCTCAAACAATAGATGATTCATATAAATCAGGTCAAGTTTGTTTGTGTGTCGTTATACGAAGTAGTGAAAAGATTTTACTCGCCATATTTAGGATCATAGGAGAGAGGAGGATTATCATAGTGAGGGATAAATGTACTTCTTACTCTAGAATAGTACGAGATGGAGATGGTTAACTACACGCAACACTTTTTTTTTCGCTGAATGGAACCAGAACCAAAAATATTGAACGAGAGGAGAGGATTTTAAAGACACGACTGCTCAAAAATATGGAAGGTTCTTCGTCGGTTCTGTTGAATTTGCAGTTATAAAAATATATGTTGAGATCTCGACACCATTCTGTGGAAATCTGGAAATTTTTATATCACTCATTGAGGAATCCGCAAGGTGAAGACAACTTGGTTGCTTTTTTTATAAACAGATTCAATATTTTTATTATAAATTTAATACTAATGGTTCTGCTTTATTATTTATTAACTTATTTTGCGTTTATTTTTTAAATTAATATATTATTGAAAAACTATTATATTTTACATAAGGTAACATTTATCGATTGAAATTCAATTTTAGTTATAAAAATTTTTAATGGGACATTCTCGGCATAAATCATTAAAAAATAATTTCCTTTACGTTTTTATGCTAGAATTTGAAGACACATCGCACTAAAAGTGGATTATATTAAATTAAAAGCCATTACTAATTCACGCGTGCGCGCATTAACCGGCCATCAATTTTAACAACACCTACTTTTTATATTATCAATACGCAATATTTGAATCAATTTCTGCTTTTTTTATAATTAACTAGTTTGGTAAAATTATTAAGATAAATTGTTTATAAAAATTATCATAAACAGTTTGTAACGCATGGAAATAAAAGATGCTCAAAATATCATAATTTAATTTAAAAGTTAAATTGAAAAGCATCAGTAACATTTTTATGCAAGTCCCGTTACGTAATTAATTATATCGTTGATATTTTTATACATTTATAGACTACATTTTATAAATACATTGAATATTAAAAAAAAAATGATCATTTTCAAAAAAATCAGTTCAGGCTAAATTAAGATTTTTTAGAGTAAATCGAAACTTAACACAGAGCTATGAGCCAATGCCCTTGTGGTACGGTGTCCCTAGAGGGAAGAGGTTGGGTGGGATGTTTAGTGGGAGAGACCCC
>SGJC01000867.1:0-11034 GCA_009887335.1 Henneguya salminicola
CCCATTCTGCCCATGCAGACGCCAGGTAGGCACCACTGGTATGATTCAGCGGTAGTGTGGGGGTCTCTCTCACTAAACATCACACCCAACCTCTTCCCTCTAGGGACGCCGTACCACAGGGGCATTAGCTCAAAACCCCTTACTTTCATCTCTGTTATAGTGTCTTGAAAACGATTCTAGAGCATGGACTTGCTTCATTTTATTGAACTGATAATAATATAAATGTAGATATCATAGAGCTTTAAGCGTTTGTGTTTTTTTTTTGCGGTAGAAATAATACCTGTTTTTGATCAGCTACAATTTTATTTATCAAATCAAATAATTTCAATTATCAATTATTTTGATACAAATAATGTTAAGAGAAAACTAAGACTGATTGGAAATAGGGGTGGAGTGTGCCGTTTACCTCCATCGTTTCCTCCTGAACTGTGGTTCGGTTCTTTTTGAATAGAATTAAACTATCCTCGCTCTCAAAATACAGTGGAATCTCCACACAATTAATAAAATACATTTATTTGAAAAGCTCACACAAGAGAGAAAAAAGGATCGAGGAATTTATAAAATAACATAAACGATTTGAACATGAGATTGTTAATATTACTACTGACGGGAATCTACCTCGTTTATCAAATAAATTCAAATAAAAAGACAAGCGTTTAATAAATGTATTTTGTGATCGACACAACACCACTTACGTTGATTTTTTGAAGAACATTTGCTATAATATATCATTTAAAATTATTAAGAAATTTATTAATAAAAATTATTTATTTATTAAAATTTTTATATTATAACAAAAAAAAAGTGTAAATAATTCATTTTCTATGTAACATCATATTCTCGTTTGCCAGAGACCACTGGTTAAAGGATTCATAAAATTTTCCAAGAGTTATCTTTAAAGGAATCAAGATATTTTTTATTCATCAGTATCTGTCCTTCATTTATGAATAACGGGATACGCAATATCTTGTGTAACAAAAAAGTTAAATATTTGTGGGGAATTATCATTTAAGGACACATCTTCTTGATCATTGGTAAAAAAACACATAGCTTTGTTCTCAGGTACTCCCATCACTACTATTACTTTATTAATGCATGGATAATAGTTTCGTTTTTGGAAATCGTAAAACACTTGAGTTTGTTTTGAAAAAAATCCCCTCGAAATATTTAATCTGTTTTCATCGATCAAGTATTCTAAGTAAAAACCATCATCCATACTTACTATAATGTTCCGCTTTAGGATGTGTCTTGAAAAAAAAGTGGCGGGAAATTTTTTTCTTTATTATTCCACTTTTGGGGTGCTTTTTAATAAAAAAAAAGGTTCAATTACAGCATGAAGAAAGCAAATCCAATATAATACCATAAAAACAACAAATATTTAAATAATTTATCTACAATTAAAAACCTAAATATTAAATTATGAGCTTTTAGATAGCTTCATGCTCGAAAAAGCTGTTAAAATTTTTTATTATTTTTAATAGTTTATTTATGAAACAATGTATCAAATTTCTCGTGGCTGTTACCTTCATGCCCGTTTTTAAAAATTTTTACCTAAAATTCGGTTGTGTTTTAGGAATATTCTTCATTTCCATATGTTTTTGTCACGGAAAATTTCAACTATTGCCAAAGGTGTTTTGCGATATTTATTAAACATCGTGGTAAACTACATTTTGCAACACTTTCCCCCATAAAATCGTCTACAACGGCTTGCTGTCAACTATTTAAAACTGAGTCTCTACTCAAAAATTTATGTTGTGCTATTGCTTTTCTTTTGGAGTACTTTTTGTTTATTGCAAGAACACAAACTATTACGGGCAGAGGTTCCCAAATGGGAAGCCATCGAACCTCGCAATATTCTCATATTAAGGGAAACTTTAAATATATTCCAACGTCAGACGGCGTTGAAAAAAATCATAGGTGACTAAAATCTAGGCTTATTACAAATTTTTGTGAACCCCTGATTGTGGGCATGCTCGTTGAGGCGTAAATAAAGTTCGAAAAGCCAATTTTTCTCAGTTGCCCTTTTTTGATATTTATTAGACCGAATTTATATTTTTTGTAGGAAGAAGTCGTCTGTAAGGGTTTGACCCTAATTTTTTAAGAGGAATTATACATACACGTATTGTGAATTTTTGACAATATTAAGCAGGAATTCGTAAATTTATTTAAATTTTAATATGCTTTTTTAATATCTTTTATTTTTTAAATAAGATCAGTACCACGCTGCGATAATAAAATTAATTTTCAATTTTATATTTAAATAAAAAATTTATATAGTTAATAATATATTGAATTTCTATAAATTTATTGTTGAATTCATAATGTACATATAGTTTTATCGTTTACTGTACTACTCCATTTAAAAATATTCGTCGTGAAAATTCGATACAAAATAATTTATTCCACAAAATGGTGTGTTCATTAAATTGTAACTTTTTTGTTAAATTCATAAAATTGAATCAATTACTAAAAACTTTAATTATTCTCAAAAATAAGTATTTCATCATTTAAAAAAAAGTTCCGAACGGAACAAATTTTTGATGGAGCCTTTTTATCATCAGATCATTTGTTTGTAAATATTTTTAATACAAATTTTAGTATAACATTTAATAAAATTGTTTTCAATTTACTTGAATAATTAACGTATATTTTATGTGTTTGATGAATAATTTTCTAAATTCTCAAAGGATTGAAATTTTTGAAAATAGCAACAGCAAACATAAAAATGTATGCAATATTAGCAGTTATAGTACCAATCCCTAGCATCTTAAATCAGACGTATAGTGTTGTTTCAATGCCATACACGTTAGCGGACGCGCGATAAACGATGTTTGAAAGTTAAATGGTAAGGTGAGTAGATCAACTTTAACTGCTATTCCAAGCATGGTGTGGTATTTAAAGTTAAGCAAATAACCCGCACATATTTTTAAACATTTTTTTATCACATTTTCAACGCTGCATGATCCATCTCAAAATAAGGTAATATCGGTTTTGGTAATTCTTGGGATAAAAGCACAATGTTTTTTTTGATTATAAAAAGTTAATTAGATTATAGAAAAACGAACTCTGGGCTAAAGACGTAATTTTTACAAAAAATAAAAAAAACGTAAAATATTAAGCAGCTAATCTTTAATGCATGTAATTTATAATTAATAAAATATGTTGCACTTTATGTGCATTAAAAAATAAGAAAACCTTTTAAATAAATTTTGATGATTTTTATAAAACAGTTCGTTTTGAATGAATTCCTTTTGTTTGCAACGTACCATTCATTTCGTTTATTTTTCAACCAGATGTTTTATCGAACTATTTTTAAGTTTTTTTATTAAAATTCGTTAAATAACAATTCTTTAAATATTTCGTTAAAAAAGAGAGAAATTTTAAAATAATCACTTTGCTGTTTCTTAAGAGTGTGCGTATGCGCAAAATGTCATTGCATTTTTACCATCGGTTTTGCATATTTTATAGTAAATTGTACAAAATACTTGGGAAAACTAATATACATATAAATTAAGAATTTATAATAGTTCTTTTGAATTAATTTATCAGTTAAACCCAATATTATTCTATATTTGTTAAATCGTCAATCATGTTAAAGTATTTAAAAATTTTTACCTATTTAATGCTAGATTTGATTCTGCTTTTTTACCAAAAATACAATTTCTCAAAACTTCAGCCAAAAGATCCCTAATAAAAGAAATATCATCCTTGTATCCATATCTTGAAGAGAATTTAATTCTTGATAAAATATTTCCAAAAAAGGAAAATATTACAGAGATCAAAAGCGCACAATCTAGCGCCAATGAACACAGAAATTATGTTGATATCATACAATGCAATGAAGAAACTTTGTTCTTTAAACTAGACCAAACGCCATGGCTCCCAGCATTACGGCTGATCCACAAATGTATTTGTTTTTCTGATATTTAGATCCCAAAATGATGATTGTTCAAACAATTGATGAAGGAGCAATCAGCCATATTTTGGGGGGAGCAAATATTATGTGCCCTGGTATAATTAAATCGGATTCCAAACTAATAAAATGCCCAGTTAAAACACCTGTTGTATGTTATATTTTATTCATCTAGGCTATTGTCGGGGAAAATAAATCCCATGCCCTAGCTGTTGGAATTATGGAGATGCCCTATGACGAAATGTATTTTTTTTATATTATTTTTTAGTGTAAATATTAATAAAGGCTTGGCTATTGCAGTTTACCACGTGCTTGGTGATTCACTGTGGAACTACCACGTCGAAAAATAACTAATTAAGCTTTAAACTTGTCTCAATAAAAATTTTATACATTGTTCGAGAATTTTAAAGGAAGTCTAAATTTTAGAGGGTGGATCGGAAGGGGAATGTTAATGCAACGATAAAAGTTTTAGCACCTTAAAGCCTTACATTAATAGTTAACGGGGAGCCCCATGCTTCATATTACGATACATGAGATATCATTTTGGCGGTTAGTAGGAAAACTTCCCAATTAAACACAACGTAAATTTTTAGGCATAGACTAACTATAAGGAAGCCAAAAAATCTTTATCCCGTTATGTATCTTTTTCATTTTTATCATATCTTCGCATTAATGATTGTCGAAATAAAGCGTGAAACTTTAGTTACACCTGGTTTCCTTTTTATGCGTGAAATATGTCCCACAAGGGTCATGCGCATATTGATTGAAAATTCAATGTCTGTGTATTATATTTGCAATAATATGTATAATTATGATTAATATCATAGATATTAACAGTTAAAGGTATTCTGAAGGATCATGCCATTTTTTTACCGCAAAAAATTGTTTTAAAAACTGCTTAAAACCACTTGAATCTTTTTTTTTAAAGGATAGCTAAAAACCACAAATGTTTTTTTTAATGGAAATCCAAATCTCTTACGGAGCATGCCTCTACCCTACCATAAATGGCTTTGGTCCTTGTAGGAAAAAAATTGAGTGTCTTATCAAATTGGTAGCGCAAACTAAAATTTAGAATACACTATCCAGGGCTTGCGCAAGCCCACAGTTGTTTAATCAACTGATTTTACGAGTAGTAGAGTTTTATATTGTACCAGATCGCCCCCTGCTTCTATGTCTTAGAATTCAAGATAAAGTTAACAGATGATGGGATGTAAAATCGCGTCTTTATATGTAAAGATATGCTAAATTTTTGTATCTTATTTCAGAGCTTAAAGAGAAATAAATTAATGCAGTTGTAAACCGTGCTTTACGTTATAAAAGAAGGGAAGATTCGTTGGTAGTAGGAATGATTATTCTTCTTTCGCTTCAGTTGATTTATGATTGCAATTATTTGAATTTGAGAGAATTCATCCATCAAAAGGAGTTAAGAATCAGTTCTGGAAAGTCATCGCTCGGGTTTAGCGCATTCATCAATACAAAATATGCGGCAACCCGAATTGACAAAAATCAAGTCTTGTCTTTAGGTGTCTATTTTACGAGAAAGGACGATTAGTTTCTATTTCAATCGTGAGTCTTGCACCCTTTTCCGGAGATAAGTGGCAGAAAAAAAATCAGGAAAGAGTCAAAATTATTAAATTTATATACAAGTTAAAGGAATTAACCTTAAACTGAGTCTGCGCAATCCCATTCAAGATATAATTTCCAGTGACAGCGCTTCCTTAATGAGAATATATTTTATCAGGGGTTTAATGTGTGAGACTCTATCCCTTGTCTACGCTAACATAGATGCCCTAGTAAAATTGCCTTTCTGTAAGTTGGCTTATGTTAACTCGGCCACCGTGAAGCGCCAATCAAAAAGAACCAATAATATAATAAGCATCTGGTATATAACAAAAAAATGGGCAAACCCCCTAGATTATGACTATGACAATTTTTTATCTTTTTCTTAATAAGAACATATCCCGGAAATTTTATATTTTACACTTATATTCTAAAATTGTGACAAAATGAGAGATTTGAAAGAACGCTAGATATATCCATTCGAAATAACTGAGAGCCATGGAATGTTGCTAAAATCACTTAAAATATTAGATTACAATTGCATAATAAGGAATTTGCCGATTTTCAAAATTGGACAAATTGCTTTTAGTAATCTTTTGAATTATAATAACTTGAATTAATTTCATAAATATACCTAAAATTATGGAAAACCCACACATAAAGGATATTATGGCTATAATACATCTCATGATTAGAATGAATCGCTGGATGGTCGTCTTCACCAATATGTACATATGTTTGGCAAAATAAGCTTGGAATAACAAGTATATTGCATTGAGTATAAAAAAGAATCCAGCAAAGCAATAATGAACAAACGAAAACGTATTATGCTAACACGGTATAATTCATTAATAAATTACTTGGAAAAAGAAGATGATGGGAATACAAATATATGCAATCAAACCAAGCCATAGAGATATTTTATTATAAAGAGGATGTATTCCAATTCTTTCATAATAAAAATATCGATTATATGTTGTCAAAAGAACTAAAATTATAGAAAAACAATTACGGAAAAGGGTTGCGGAAAACGCAAACAGTTCAATATATGTACGAGCCTCTAAACAATCGGCTAGTTCACTAAATATAAATTCCACTATTTAATATTTTCAAATAAAAACGTTTCAAATTCATAAACTTAAAAGCGTGAAAATACTTTGAGTTTTAAAAAAAGTACGCTCATGTAAAATGTGTCAGAAAAAGAATACGTTTAGAAAGTAAATTTATTTTAAAATATATCAAAATTACCGCACGCTGACTCCCATTTTTCCCTACTCTTAGAAAGAGGAGGTTTTTGCGCCTCAAATCCTAAATTAACGATTATCTGGTCTACTTGATAATAAAAGCCGACCATTTTAGACCCTTTCTCCTAGATGTCGGTATAGTCTAAATCAGGGGGACCGATGGTAAAAAAAAAGAATAAAATTTTGAGAATTTCATTTTATAACTGAAAATGAGCTGTTCATTCATGAAGTAATCAGAGGTTAAAAAATAAATATAGTCTATGAAGAGAAAATATAGGAAAAAATTTGGCATATTTTTAAAAATAGCCTAATTCGACTGTAAATCGTTGTAACCGTTTTTTATAGAGCTTGGTTCAGAGGTCGAATTTCGTTAGTTTGAGTCTCGTAATAGCTATAATTTTTCACAAAACAAATTATGTGAAATATTGTAGAGGTGGTGTTGTGTCTAATTGTATGACAGGTAGAAGACTGTGGTAGACCATAAGAAAAGAGACAATGTAGAGGTATGTGTGTTAAAATACAGGTGAGAAAGCAATTAAAAATCCCTAGAATTTTTAAAAGAGCGTCCTAGTGACGTTGGCACCGCCGTTTACCGGGAAATCAGTGAAGTAAAGCAGCTTGCAGCTACACTAAACTTTCGTAGTGTATTCAATGTAATATGCAGTGATGTCTTAAACAATGAAGTAGGTAATTTTTCCTACGAGAACCAAAGCCATTTATAATACGATAGGGCTAGGATTCAAGAGAGACAGAACTCCTTATCCATGAAATATTTTTGGTTTCTTAGTTCTTCCCCATTAGGAATTCCGCATAATTTGACTAGATGATATCTCTTAAAATACAAAAATAGTTTTATGTGATTAAGATCTTGCAATCAAAAAAAACGCTATCTTTACATAAATCATATTTCAAAATCACTTTGATGCACATTCTAGAATTATCTTATGTTTTTTAATAAATGCACATTGTGATTTTTTTAAATAAAAATTGAAAAACTGAAATATTTTTGTATTCATTTATTCGAATAATTTTTTGGCACTATAAATGCAGATTCAACTAAAAACCCATTCATATGCCCCTTATAGGTTTATACTTGTTAAAATCAGAATCGGATTTCGATTAAATTGATTCAGGTAAAAATTTAGGCCTAATTTGGTATAGTTTAGCCCATTTATTATCCAGAGCCTATGCCTCAGTAGAAAGAGGTTTAATGGGTGAGACTTTCAATCCATCCCTGACTTTTCATGTTATTGGGACTTTTTCTGAAGTGGCAAGGGCCAAGGAGATGGTTAAAATTTTTCTTAAAAGAAGTTCGCAAGATTGTATAAATGCTGACCTATTTTTAATATATACAGCAATAAGTCGTTTTAACCCGGTTGGAAGATTCTAATAAAATTTATTTTAGCTTGAAAAAAAAAAATTCGTTAAAACAAACCAACAAAAAATTGATACATAAAATTGTATTTTGCCCTCGAATTTTCGGGTTTTCTATTTTTATGAAAAGATATTGGAAAAAATGGTATATGCACTCCGTGTACGTGCGCAATTGGCGTTTTTTTTCTTTCTCTATTATTTTTCGACCTGTAACTGTGGATTAAAGTCGATTTTTTAATAATATAAATTTAATTGCCCATTTGAAAAAAAAAATGTGAAAGTGATTTTGTAACCAAGAAACGAAAATGGCTCATACTGTATAAAAAAATCTCTGCGTAGTTAAGCTCCATGAAGAAAAGACCTCGTTTGATAAAATAAGAAGAGAAAAAGGAATGTACGAGTCATCAACGGTCAGTTCGAAAACGTGTAAAAAATAAAGATAAACATAAATTGCAAGGTAGGGGGCTACGGCGTTTTATCTATCAAAAGTAGCGACCAAAATTAGAAACACTTGTATGGCAAACATGGTGGGCGGATATTACTCGTTTGGATTGAGGACCTTAATCAAAATGAGTTCTACTAAGTCAAATCGATGTTCAAGCCAATCAGAAGTCTTTACAACAACTAAAAGACTGTTGTTGATGAAGAAAACTAGTTAAATTTTTACGGCAAGTCGGTGATGATTTTACATTATATGCCACGAACTGGTATTCACAATAGGCGTATTGTTGGCGAATCTGCCGTTTCAGATAAAGAGGCTGCTTTAAGATATCTGAAATAATAGAAAAAGGCGGCTACAAAAAGGAAAAAAAAATACTCAACGTTGATGAAACGGGATTATTTTGGAAAAAGTTGATGTGATACACCTTTATACCAACCAATGAGAAGTCATACCCTGGATAAAAAATCTCAAAAAATCGTCCCACATTGTTATTAGCTGGAAATGTAGCAGATGATTTAAAACTAAAACCGATACTCATGTACTGGGCTGGAACTCATTGATCTCCAAAGGGGGGGATTAAAAAATAATCTTACAGTTTTGTGGCGTTCAAATAAGAAAGAAAGGGTCACAAAAACTTTATTTGAAGAAATTTTTACTAACTATTTTGCCCTGCAAAGGAGCGATATTGGCGAGAAAATTGGTTGGATTTTATGGATCATAGATATTGCCCCAAATCATCTGACTGGCCTTAGTGATTTAAATGAAAATATTTAAATAAAATTTCTTCCCCTAAATACGGTGTCGCTCAGTCAACCAATGGATCAAGTAGTTGTTGCACCATTTAATGACTATTATTTGCGCCGCACTTCTTCGTAAGCCATTGAGAAAACATGCGCCTACTTTAACAACATTTTAGAAGAGTTACTGCATCAGAAAAAGATATCAAAAAAATAGGTGAAGAATAGCAAAATGAGAGCCGCACGGAAACATATCGTACCTCAATGTGCTAATGATTTAATTGGGTTTGAAACTATTTAACGCATGTCACAAAAAAACGTAGTAGAAATTAGAAAGCAACTTTTTGTTCGACGAGCTGGATTCTGGCAACGTAATACAATGCCTTCAATCTAATACGAGCGAGCTCGATGATGAGACACTTATTAACATAACTGAGCAACAAGAATATAAACAAAGTGGGGACTAGCTTAGACAACGATAGCTGTGTTGAATTGTATACCCAAGACTTACCCGCTTAAGAACCTTCAAAAATTATTGTAATGGTTGAAAAATTGGCGGATCATATTGTGGAAATCGAACGAGGCCTTACATTTCGCTGAATGATAAACAATACAATTTGTTGTTGCAAATAAACGTATGAGGATAAATAACAAAATACTAAAAACGTGCAGACATCGATATTGTAATTTTTGGGCAATAAAAAATGAATTATGAAAAATATTTGAATTTAAAATAAAAAGTGTAAAAAAACGCCTTGCTTTTGTCTGTGTATCGTTATTTTAAATATATTGACATCACTTTATTTAATGAAAAACAAAAAAATTTTATTTTTTTATCCAATTTATCGCTTTTTGTATCTTGGCAGTCCCTAGATTAGTCCCGTATCAATTAATCCAGGGAATCGAAGGAACCGATCAGCCTGACTGTGCAATGTATTACTGTGTAGATGAAAAAATTTCCTTATAATGAACCTTGTGGAGAAATATTTTTCTACCAAAGCAGCAATTTAAACCTTACTCAAAGAATGCTAAGAATTTTCTTCAACCCACAGATTTTTGGCAATTTTTATCGAACCAAGACCATAAAAATAAATATTGGTGAGGATCATCACCATGGCAAGTTTTAGTGAGTTTTGTATGAACATTTTCAAAACAACGTTGAAGCCTAAGAAAAATATAATTTAGCTTAATGGCTTATTTTCAAGGGAAAAGATAAGGTCCATGAGAGTTTTTTGCGTTTTTCATAGTCTCTGAACAAAAAGTCGGGCTTACTCGTATATCGAGAGGTTAAACAGAACTAAATAACTGGGATTATCGCATTTTTTATACAGTCAGAATATTACCGGTGATAACTTCCTTAATCCTAACAGGGGGAAAAAACAATTTCCACAACTCTATAAAATTTTGGGGCAAAAATTTCAAGTCATTTACCCGTTCTAAAAAAGACTAACTATCAACGATGTTAAATTTTTTTATCAACTATAATAATCGGGTCAAATTATTTATAGTTCCTATCTTTCATAAAAATCCTTTAAAATACTGAATACTTACTTTCCTGTAAAATTTAGTTGATTTACTCAAACCCAGTCTGAACCATTCTTAGGTATAAAAACTTTCAGGTTTAGAAAGTGACTACAATATTTACACACAGATTTTATACATCCCAAAAAATTTTTAAATCGAACCATTTAATAATATATTAAAACAATTCAATCTGTCTGTCACGCTCAATCGTGTCTGAGCACGCGCAGTATATAACTAATA